>SZWC01027774.1:8992-29494 GCA_023375785.1 Penium margaritaceum | reverse complement strand
TAGTGCTGCGTGTAATGCAGCCTCGCTTGGAACTACGTGAGGACACAGTTGTCTCATCAACAAGAAAGATCCAGCCAGTACAGCTCTTACCGTACAGGCTGCTGGAATAGTAACTATCAGTGTAGCCCAGTATGACAACGGATAGCCCCCGACGGTACATGAGGCCTCGTCTTGGTGTCGAGACGACAAAGTGTAGCATGCAGATCGCAGTCTCAAAATGGAGGTGACACGGATCCTAGGAAAACTGGGTAAGGAGGTTAACGACGAACGTGATGTCAAGCTGCGTTGCGTTCCCAGGAACAAAGGGGCGCGATGACTCTCAGTTACGTGGTCACGTCAACTTGCTCCCCCACAATAGCTAGGTCGAGGCTCTTCAGCTTTTCCTGACCATTGAGCGACATGGGTGAGGACGCGCATGGTACGAGGGACAGGGCCTCGACGGACCGAGCGAACAGGGTTTAGACGAAGGCGGCCTGGTGGATGTGCAGGATACCCTGGAAGCAGTCATGCTCCAACTCCATGCCCAAGAAATTTCGGGCAGGCCCGAAGTTCTTCATCTGGTAGGCGGCATGCAGCAAGTCCTTGATGCGCTGGATGGCAGCTGCATCCAGCTACCCAATGAGGAGGTTGTTGACATAGACTAGGACGACGATGAAGGACTGGCCTCTTGGGTTGGTGAACAGTTCGGGGTCCGTAGTGCTGCGAAGCAAGCCGCCGCTGAGAAGAGCGCGACTGATCTCCTGGTTCCAGCAGCAAGGCGATTGCTTCAGGCCAAAGAGAGCCTTCCGTAGTCGCTAGAATCTACCAGTGCCATCGTTGAGGCCTAGGGGCTGCACCATGTAGAGTTCCTTGCCTTCCAGTGAGCCATGGAGAAAGGCTTCACTCACGTCCATCTGATACAGCTCCCACCCGTGCTGGGTAACCAAACCAAACAGCACTCGGCTAGTGGAGAACTGGCCGACCGGAGCAAAAATCTGGTTGTAGTCGACTCCAGGGACCTAAACAAACCCCTTGGCCATAAGACAGGCCTTGTACTTGTCCACGAATCCGTTGGGCTTCCACTTGCGCCGGATGACCCACTTCGTTCCGATGGCCTTTTGGTCGAAGGGTAGGTTGACAAGCTCGTAGACCTGATGTTGCACGATGGCGGCAAGCTCGTTGGCACACTTTGTCTCCTAGTGTGCAGCCTCAAGAGAGGTTTGAGCCTTGCGTAGGGTGGCTGGGGCCTCCGGGTGTACCGTGGGGCGGACAGTGAAGGCATGCGCGTCCCGAGGCCCAGGTGGTATGCGAGTGAGCGTGGCCATGACGGCGTGTCGGTGCTCTTGATGGAGCATGGCGTAGCCTAGTGCTGATCCCGGGTGGAGATCTGCAATGACAACCAATGTGGCTAGGCCAAGGGCCTTGTTGCTTGGGTCCTCACTCACGACTCTGGGAGTGGGTCTGCCAGGAGGCGATGAGCCTCGTGAGTTGACAGGGATTTGTGGCAAAAGAGGGCACAGGATGGCGGCCTATATGCTCACTTATGGCCTGATTCGGAGGCTCCTCTGAGCCAAGTGTGTAGCGTGGCCGACTGGGAGAAGGAAGAGAGGAAGCGATTGGGAGTGAGGAAATTGATGTCGCGGGTGTGTCAGGGAACGGTGACTCCATAGACTATCCAACCGGTGCACATGGGGCCGTCGGCCCCATCCGAGAGGAGTGTACTCATGTGGAGGAGCCAACAGACACGAACAAGGCGGCTGGCCTGGAGGCGCCATAGACGCAGATGGGGCCGCTGGCTCAAAGGGGCTAGCAGGCAGGGATGGGGCGGCTGGCGGTGAGGGACTAGCGGGTATTGACAGGGCGACTGGCCCGGAGGGGCTAGCAGCCACGGATGGGACGGCTAGTTCTGAGGGACCTGCGGATGCATACGGGGTGGCTTGCCCGGAAGGGCGAGTGGAAGCAGGTAATGTGTCGCCATTAAGCGATAGGATGGAGGACGGACTCACTATTCGCCCACTCAACGAGAGGGGCATCAACAAGCCGAAACAAACGAGGTCACGGGGAAAGAAGTCCTCAAAGAAGAGGGCATCTTGAGACTTGATGATGTAGTGCCGGGAGGGATCCCAGAAGGACCAAGCTTTTGACTGACACAAGACACAAAGAAATGTGCAAGCACGCCCACGGGGGGCGAACTTGCCACCTTGTTGTGGGACGAGCAGCCACATGATGGCCATGCAACCCCATATGCGAGCCAAGTGGAGGTCAGCTTAATGGCTACACGAGTGCTGGTACGGTGTGGACTGGCGGGGAAGGGGTCCGATGGGAATCCGGTTCCAGGCCCACGTCATGTAGGCGATGGCCTCGAAGTAGAAACCATCGGAGACACCAGATTTGAATCACATGGTACGCACGATGTGAATCATGGTGCGGTCCCATCACTTGGAGACGCCGTTCTAGGCGAGTGTGTAAGGTGCCGATGTCTCAGTACGGATCGCGCGGGAGGCGAGGAAGGTCGTGGTTTTGCCCATGATTTCAATGTCATGATCAGAGCCAAAGCGGCGCAAGGGGCAACCGCACTCGTATTATGCACCGATAGGCCAGTTGCACATGGTGGAGGAGAAATTGCTCTTCTGCCGAAGGCAGAAGACCCAGCGGTAGCGGGAGAAGTCATCGGTGAGGGTGAGAAAATAGCATCCATGCTCTCTGATAGAATCCATGGGAAGAGGGTCCATGACATCGGAGTGGACTAGGTCAAGAGGGGTGGATGTACGAGAGGCGGACTGGGGGTAAGTATAGCAGTGCATCTTCTCCTGCGTATAGTCGATGCACTCTGTAGGACGTGGCACAAGGAAGGAGGCATGGTCAAGGCCCGTGGCCGGCTGGGTGCGGAGTGTGCAATCAATGGCGTCTGAGTGGACGTGGCAGAGGCGGCGGTGGAGAAGGCTGGTGTGCTGTGAGGAGAGTGCACTAGTGACAAACAGGTGGCCAGTGTCGGCTCACGGGGAGGTCAAATGAGGGACGTGCCACAGGTTGCCACAAGAGATGGCATGCATGACGACACAACCGGAAAGACGCAACGACATAGTGCCAACACCAAGTGATTACAAGAATTCCATGCTCATGCGGTCGAGGGCAGTGACGGACAGTAGGCTGAGCTCAAGACTAGGGACAAAGAGGACATCCATCACGAAGATGTCCTCAGCGGGACCACGGAAGTGAACAACGCCGATGTAGCGGAAAAGTAACACCTAGATAGAGCCTGTCCGACCACCAGGTACACCAATAACGGGGCCAAGGACAACAAAGGCCTCATGTGAGGCTGTCATGTGATGCATAGCCCCAGAGTTGATGATCTAGGTCTCAGCCCGATCCTGGACTGGCGTCGCCAGGTCGCTATGTGACACAAGGCAGTTTGTAAGTGACACGGACACAATGGACGAGGGTGCAAACTGAGACTGCCAGTCATCCAGCCATGCGACATCATCACAAAGAGGGGAGGGCACGAGAGATGATGGGACGGACAACGATCAAGGCCAGAATCACAACTTAGTCTTTGTCATGCAGGGCAGGGCAGGGAAACACACGATGACACAACTCGTACTTCCCTGGGGAGATGGGCGAGGCAGTCCAAGCTGGAGCACGATGAACTACTTTAGCTGGCTCTCATGGGTGGAGAATGCAAGGGAGTAGACTGACTGCGGCGTGACGACGTTGGAGCCCGGGAGGGAGGATGGATGCGCCGACTGCTACACATGGTGCTGTTACAAGGCTGGTGACGGTGGGGCACGTGTGACCGTCGGAGGGGTAGAATAGCCGGGCGGGACGGATGGAGTTGAGGCGACGACAACTACAGTGGCAATGGTGAGATAAAGCTCACGCTTATGACGCATGGTGCCGGTGATGTGCGCCTCATCCATCGGGAGCGGGCACGTGTACCACCCGTGTCTTGGTTGGCCATGGTTGTGGCAGACCAAGCTGCCCCCATTGGCACTGGCCCTCTGCTGTTGCGGGCCCTTGCCCTTCTTGCCCCTGTGCTTGTTCTTCCCAAAGAAAGAGGAGTCCATAAAGGGAGCTGCTGTAGGAGCGACAACGGCCACGGAGGTGATGGCAGGGAAGGCAACGGTCTCAGACCGCTCGATGCGTTACTCTTGGTGAGCCTCCTCAACTTTGAGGAAGAGCTCGTAGGCCCAGGGCATGAGGGTGCCTTGTGCCGCCACCGCAGCAAGAATGTCCTGACTATAGTGGACAAAGACATTGGCAAACAGGTTGGTGGCGCCGCGCTTGATGGTGAGAAGCACCGCCAAAGGGGGAGGAGCAGTGTCGCCGAGGCATCTGAGGATGTCCTTTGCTCGCTGCCAGTAGGTGACGATTGACTACTTCGCCCCCATGTGGAGGGAGTTGAACTCTCGGAGTAGGCGGCTGGTTTTGGCCTCATTGGAAAGGCGATGGGGACGCGTGAAGACATGCCATATGATCGCAGGGTCCAGAGTTCTCTTGATGGTGAAGTTGACGAGGAAGGGTTCCAGGGCGAGATGCGCTGATGAAGGAACGATTGGGATGAGAGTGCACACAGCGCGACCGATGTCATATAGATGGCCAGCATGGTCAGGCTTGTACAGGAGGACGTAGTAAGGCCAAAGACCCTTGCCCTAAGCCCAGATCCAGAAGCTGAGCTACCAGCTCCGGAACTCGTCACCGGCCTCTAGCGGTGGCGGCGGGGGACTCAAAGTCCTTGGGCATGCGGCCAGCTCCCAGAGTGGGGCCAAGGACCGACGCTACAGTCTGCTGCTAATGCTTGGTCATTTGGTGCGCCAAGTATCGTATGGCGTTTGAGACAGCAAGACTGGCATGGCTAGGAGAGTGGAATGGAGGTGGAGTGTTCCCATGGGACTGCGGTGTGGGCAGCTGCAATGCTGCAAGCGTATGTGTATGCGCGGTGAGATCCTGGTGAATGGTGGCTAGCGGGTTTGGGAGCGTGCTGCTGCTGCTAGCAATGATGCTCCTTGGTTGCTGGTGCTGTTGTGGCTCATGCATTGGCTGCTGTAGTGGCGGCTGCCGATCTTGCTGCTATGGTGGCAATTGTTGTTGTTATAGCTGCTGTTATGACTACTGTTGTTGTTGCTGATGCTATGGCTGCTGCTACTGCTATTGTCGCTACTACCGTCATTGCAATTATTGCTATTGTTGCTGCTGTTGCGTCTGCTCCTACTGCTACGGCTGCTACTGCTGCTACAGCTGCGGTAGCAGTTGCTACAATTATTGTAACTGCTGCTGCTACTACAGCGACTGCTGCTATTGCTGCCGTTGCTGTAGTTACTGAAATTGTTGCAACTGTTGAAGAAAAGGTAGACTAGGGGAAGTTAGAAATCATTTGGGGCATGCAGGCCCATGCAAAATTGAACATGAGCTCTTTCTGTGAGTGCAATGTAAATCGGAAAAAAATTCGTTAAGTCTAGAACACGTAACATGAAAGACCAAGGAGAGTTTACAAATGAGCCCCTAGCGTGCTTATGTAGGGGTGCCGATAGCTAGTCGCACAGAGCCCTGTAACCCCTGTTGAACCCAAACAAGTCAGCGGGGAGAAGACACTGCATACAACAAAAGAACAACAAAGTTGGTCCCCTCAAGGCGCCGGAAAAGCTCTCCAAGTGCCCGGGTCTCGACCACCAAGAAAATACGAGCAGTGCTTCAAAAACTTAAAATCAGCGTCCAGACATCCAAAATAGCTTTTCGAACATCGGAAGCCCCATTACAACCATCGGGTCTCCTCGTCACATCGGTACAGCCCATCGGATGCACGAGTCTCAACCCATCGAGAAAACTCTCCTCCCTTCCGACAAGCCCACATGGCTGTTAGAACGCATCTACCGCGTCTCGCCTGCGCTGTCGTAGGTATTGGAGAAGTCTCGGTACAGTCCAGAGGCCTGTCATGTTGTCACGACCTTCTCTACCATATACCAACGTGGGTGTATAGATAATCCATCGGCATCAGTCGTGACGGGTGGAAGCCACACAAACCAACCCTCCCTATGGCTGACATAGCCGTCCACGCCAGAACAAATGAACGAAGGCATGGAACAACAACGTATGCCAAACGACAATCTACACCAGTCAACCGCACACACACATTCGATACCCATCTAAGGTCTCCCTAGACACTAGCACATCCCACCAAGTGTCTGGGTCTCTCCCATGAGAGGAGTGATGCACACGTGCACAAACTAGTGTAATGCACATCATACACATGTCAGAAGAGAAGAGGGTCTCCTCGTGACACTAGCGGTACCACTGCCCGGGTCTCGACCGCTACGAAAAATCCAACAGGTATCCGTAGGCCGGCCACAATTGCATCATCAACTAGCACATGTGATCATGGGGGGACCTCCTCGTAACACGGATGCAAGTCACCACGTGTCCGGGTCTCGACCACCATGAGCAATCCAGGTCGCATGCACATGCCACACACAATATAGCCACACACGAAGACACACGATTACATGGTCTCCTCGTGACATTGGTACAACCCATCAAGTGTCTGGGTCTCGACCAAGAGAGTGCTACCATCCAAATGTAGCTGTGTAGGCCCCCTGGCATGAGCCACAGGCTGGCTGCTGTAGTATGCTCATAGCTGAGCATGGACCCCTCCCCATGCATCTCCCATGACGTCCTGTAAGGTCGAGGTCCACACAACACTCCCCCTAGGCAGATGAACCTGGTGGCAAAGTCCTTGATGGAGATTATGCTACTGTACGGGAAGAGATCTTGGGCGATGAATCATGTGTTCTCCCATCACAAAAAGATAGCTCCCCCTGTCAAGGACGAGTCTACTTGCATCCTCAAAGATGAAGTGGTGTCTCCGGCTATGAGTCCTCACGCCACTCCTGCACCACCTGGAGTGTACCAGTCTTTGTGTGACTGCCAAGGGTCCCAACTCGTAGTCTCTCCTCTCTCCGCTCTACCGCGATGCATCTATGTAAGCCAGAGGAAAGGGAATGGGCGAGCCGTACACAAGCGTGGATGAAGTGGCGGAGCTGGCCTCTGAGGCGAGATGAAGAACCTTGAGGCACACGGGTGTATCGCTAGAAGAGGAGGGCTGGAGCGACAAACCGAATCACTACTCGTGGATGAAGATGACGATGGGACAGGTGAGTCGGGAGGATGAAGGTGCGTGATGGCAACAGCAGAAGGAGGAGTGATGATGGAGTCGACAGGAACGAGGATGGCAGAAACAGATGGCATGCTCACCTCTCCTTTGACGGTGTCTCAAGCTGACGTCATACTCAGAGCTAGTACAAGATCCTCCCCGAGTATGGATGTTCCAGATGCTGGTGGCGGAAAGCTCGTGTCGATAGTTGTGATGCTCCCATCCTCTGAGAATCCCTCACACGCTACCATCGCCTCCCGCTGCAACATCACTACATACTCCTACAGGTCAACATAATCTGCCTCGGACATGTGGAGGTGGCCCATGTCTGCCTCGCCTAGGATAAACTCTGCCTCACTGGATGCTGGACATACACACTGTAGAACTCGTGAGTAAAGCTCCATTTGCATCTCTGCTGCTAAAGAGAATGGAGCCGGTGCTGATGCATCCACCTGGGGATCAACCAAAATCGCAATGTATTGCGTCGCTGGAACAACAGATGCAGCTGCAGGTGTTGCATCCACACCAGAGCTCGTGTCTGTCATACAAGGAGGAATAAGCAGTCGCATGCTAAGAGAATAGGAGAAGGAAGAGTCGTCAAAGTCCGTTGAGCATGTGGACATTTCATCCGTGCAGGTACTGCCACTCTCAGCATCGATGTGATCGGTAGGGACACAAAAAGGTGAACACGAGAGGGCAGAAGTTAGCTCCTTCTCACGAGGTGACTCCAATTTTGTGTATGGATCTGCTCCACAATCCTTGACTACCGCTGTAGTGGACACATGCATGTAAGACTCCGGCTCAACGATGCCGGTCAAGGTGACCAACAAGCTCACACACCGTCTTGCCAGGAAGGCTGATTGTTGCCATCTGCTCGATAATGGAGTGAGGAACATCATCTGACTCCGTAATGTGTGTCGCTGCTCCGTCGTGTGTACGGGAACTCGTAGACTCTGGGAACATGGGCGACTCCTCACACTGAAGCAGGTCCTCAGGTAGCGCGGATGACATGGTGGAGCCTGCTATGTCTGCTGCACCACATGTCCCAGTGACATCTCTCATAATCGCTGCTCTCAATAATGCCTCAACATGTAAAAGACCAGCCGGCCGAATCTGCTCATGCACTGCTACCGCTGTCGGGCTGGTGTTAGTAAGCCTGCACACCGAATCTGGTTCCCGAATCCTAGCCTGGATTTGGATTCACGGTTTGAATCCACTGGCTGGATTCGGATTCGCAGATCCGAATCCATGATTCACGAATCCTAGTGGATTCCCAAATCTTGACGAATCTAGACTTTTGGCTCTTTGTTTCACTTAGTGGAGGGGTTGGAGTTTAATGTTTAAGTGTGAAGTCTCTGAGGTCCTCTTTAGCTCTTTAGACTTTCTGAAAATGAGCATTATGGTGGAAAGTCTGGTTTTGTTGCAATGTAACATAAACTACTTTGCTCCATGCATGACTGGTAGCATGAAGAAAGCATGACGGCATGCATGCCCTTCTTTTAGTCGCTGACATTGCTAATGTCACAGCATGACAGCATGCCTGTCCTTCTACATGTACAAACATTGCTAAAAACATCACAGCATGACTGTATGATTGCCCTCATGACTGCCCTCCAATAATTGCTAGCATTGCTATCAACTTCACAGCATGACAGCATGCCTGTCCTTCTACATGTACAAACATTGCTAAAAACATCACAGCATGACTGTATGATTGCCCTCATGACTGCCCTCCAATAATTGCTAGCATTGCTATCAACTTCACAGCATGACGGCATGCCTGCCCTCCTACATTCTCTACTCACTACCTGCATCACCATCAGATGCACCATCACCCTCCACATCGCCACGAGCAATGAGCTCATCATCCATGACATCCTCATCATCAAGAATGTCATCACCCTCTTCAATCTGCTCTTGATGTGCAACCTGCGCCGCTCAACGGAGGAGATTCACACGCTTCTCTTCTTCCTCCAGTTCTGGAGCAACATCGCCATAAGGTGTGACTGGGAAGTTTGCCAAGAGAGGCTCGTTCACCCATGACTTTAGCAGCATGAGATTCTCAATCGTTAGGTCAACCAGTGACTGTCGAAAGTCTGTGATGACGTGCAGACCCAGTGAGAAGAGACGCTCCGATGGTGTTCTTGTCGCCGGAACGGCGAACAAGTCATGGTGGAAGGTAGGGTAGACTTTGTCCTGCTTCCGCATGTACTTGAGGATGTTGCAACTGCGGCCCTTCTTTGCATCTTTGGCCCAGCTTTCGACCTCCATGTCAAGCGAAGACGGTTCAGAAGGCTCGTGCACTTCCGGTTTAGCAAACATGTCGGCACCAGCATCCTCGAGAGCTACGGCAAGCACGCTCTGCTCCTCTCTGATTCTCTGGCTGCGACGAGGCTGAACCTGTTGAGGTGTAGCTGACATGGGCCTGGTCCTATGACTGGCTGTTACATGAGCACATGCAAATTGAATGTTGGCTGGAAGAAGCTGAGCACGTGCATTCACATTGTTGGTTGGCACAAACTGAGCACATGCATTCACATTGAATGTTGGCTGGAAGAAACTGAGCACATGCAAATGGAATGTTGGCCGGCAGAAACTGAGCACATGCATTCACAATGTTGGTTGGCAGAAACTGAGCACATGCATTCACATTGTTGGCTGGCAGAAACTGAGCACATGCATTCACAATGTTGGTTGGCAGAAACTGAGCACATGCATTCACATTGTTGGCTGGCAGAAACTGAGCACATGCATTCACATTGTATGTTGGCTGGAAGAAATTGAGCACATGCATTCACAGTGTATGTTGGCTGGCAGAAACTGAGCACATGCACAATGAACGTTGGCTGGCAGAAACTGAGCACATGCATTCACATTGAATGATGGTTGCCATAAACAGAGCACACGAAATGATTGCAGCAAGACATCATTGCAACAACGTGAACATACCTGGAGTGCCTATTGTTGATGACGTCGCAGCAGCATCGCCGTGACTCTGCAAAACAGAGGAAACTGCTGCTGCTGCAGCGGTTGCTGCGGCCGCTTCCAAAGTAGCTGCAGCTGACTGCTCCTCCTTGTGGCGTTGCTGCACCTTCACGTTGTACGGGCGCAAAAGATCAAGGAATTTCAGCTGCAATTATGCAGCGTTGCTGATGCCAAGCTTGGGGTGGATGCGCTCGTAGAAGCACAGCTGGAACCTTGGGTAAACTGCCGTAGCCTAGACATGCCGCTCAGTGCAAATCTTAACATACTTGTCAAGCTTTGTGATGACAGCAACAATGCCATCCTTCAGCTCGAGCAAGAGCTGTTCCTTGCAGTCGAGTCTCTTGGCATTACTGCAGCGCTTCGCCTTCTTCTCAGCAGCTAGCGCCTTCATGAGCCAGCTCTGCATCTTCTCAAGCAGAGATGTGTAGAACGGAATGACCAACAACACCGTATGGTACAAAGAGCCGGAGATGTCATTGGTGAAGCTCTTGAAGGGCTTCAAGATCACTGTCACTTGGCCGATGAGTTCCCAGTCGTGGTAGGAAGGGCGCAATACAGCACCGTCACGCCCAAACTCCGTCAGCCATGTCTCCAAGACGTCTTTGATGCCGATGACGCGCTCGCACATGTCAAGGGCGCTATTCCAGTGCGTCTCGGCGTCCACGTGGAGCGAGATGTACTTCTGGCCAGCCTCCTTCACCACCTCCTCTAGCAACTCCTCCGTTGTTGGAGTTTGCGTTACAGATACCGCGATGGAGCAGACCTGCTGCAGAATGGGGGAGATGCGTGGTTGCTTGAGGAGGTCGCCGACTGCTAGGTTGATGACATGTCCAAGGCACCGAATGTGCCCAGCCTTTGTGAAGGCGTTGTTGTTGGGTATGAGGTGCGCATCAATCATGGAGTCATTCGTGTACTCGTTGTCCACGGTGAGGCAGAACGTACGCTCCCACAGGTCCCACCCCTGCAGTGCCGTCCGCAACAAGTTGTAGAGGTTCTCGGCCGTGGCACCGCTAGCGATGCAAGGGAAGGCCAGTGCAATGCTCTGCACCTTGTAGTTCGTGTCGATCCAATGGCCCGTCATTCTGGGGTACTTCGTGTTGTTGATGGCCTTCCAACCGTCGGTGGTGAAGCTAATGGCGCTTGTCACGGCGGCGAGCAACATATTGATGCGCACGCGGTATGCGGGGACAGCCACCTTGATGAGGCCTGCCACTGTCATCCTGCCTGGAAGTGCTGCAGCCGGATCTGAGTGTGCAAAGGCCTTTGCCAGCCAGAAGGACTCCACGGAGGCGAACGACGTTTTTTTTTTTACCACATGCTTCCAGATGCATGCAAGAAAATTCTTCTTCTTGAAGATGAGGCCGACGCCGATGGCACCACGCGCAACAGGAGCATTCTTGGAATTAGTGGCTGCGACATTGGCCTCGGCATTGGCAATTGCACAGCGCGCATCCTCCAGTTTTGCGGCGGCAACCATGGCTTTCAGCTGCGCGTGGCGTTCTTTGTGCACCTTGCGTAAGTGCTTCCACATGGAGGAGGTGGCGCCATCTTTGCAGGAGATGGTGACAGGCTTGTTCGGGTGTTTGGTACACAGGAGGCACATGGTGCGTGCAGGAATCATGCCAAGCTTCTTGAAACTGCCCTGCACAACGGAGTCACGCCGTTTCCTCTTGTTACCGAGCTCGCAATCTTCAAAGCCATCCTCCTCATCGGAGTCTACTGGTTCTTCATCATGTGGAGGGAGATCACCGGGAGAGGGTCCGGTCTGAGGAATGTCGACCATGGTGAAGTTGCGAAGTCTCCCTCTCGGACTGCAAGCGACGACGAATGGTTTTGACTTGCTCCAACAACGACTACAAGGACATTAGGGTGTGTCACAATCGGCGACCGGGGGAGGGGAGGGGGGCGTCAGAAAGGGAGTTTCCCAGGCCGCCCAGGTTTCTGGTGGAAACATAGCTGGCTTGGGAACCAAGGCGCCTCGGTTGTGAAGGCTTTGGTTGTTCACGGATTCCGATGTTTGAACCGCTGGACACCCTAGACGTGTTAGACGCACGCAGAATCTTTACCTAGCCCAAGGGCCATTCATGTGACTACGTGGTTGGTCCATGTTTCACATATCGTAAGAACAACTAGATGTGGCCAATCATGGACTCCCTGAGATGGTGTCATAGCCATGGGAGGCTGTGACACCATAACAGGTGGCGCACTCAACGCACGGAATGCGATAGCGCATACAGGAGCCAGCTTTTGGGGAGCCGAAAACCCGGGAGCTCGCTTTCCGCCGTGCTCCCGTAAGCGGAGAAGTCCGCTCCCACGCAGATTTGACCCTAGCCTGCTGCAAATCCCCCCCCACCTCCCCGGCGCTGGATTCACCACAGGATTCGGAAATCCCCAAACAAGACCCGCGTCTAGATCCGGGTTCGTGAATCCGGATCTAGATTCAGGATTCGTGAACCAGGATCACGAATCCATGGATTTGTGTGCAGGCTTAGGTGTAAGCCTCGTGCACCAATGCCCCCGAAAGTCCATATGGGGCATCCCGATCCACACGATACTGCTGTGCTACCGCCGGGCCGCTACCGGTCCAAGTGGTACTGCCTAGGCACGCAGGACCAACACTCCTCCTCATGCAACCTGCTGTTGTAGAACGTCTGGCTCCTGTCCCAGTGTAGATGTCGACCTCGATGACATGCACGTCTCAATCATTGCAACCTCCACCGGATTGGCGTGAGCCTGCTGCACACACTCCCCCAAAATTCCGGTAGACGCACCCGATCCGTATGGGACTCCTGTGCCACCATTGGGCCTCCACCGGTCGGAGCCGCGAGTGGCACTGTCCAGAGACGCCGTGCCTGCGCTCCTCCTGATATCACCTACTGCTACAAAAGAGCTGGATCCAGCCCGGACATGGAAGTAGAGCTCAATGACACGCAAGTCTCCACCATGAACATCATGTTGGGATCAGAATCCACGTCATGTGCTGTCACCGTATCATATGAGTCTGCCTGAGCTGACCCTCAGGCACAACGACGTGGCGCGAGTGCGGATCCTGTTGCTACGGTCACAACAGGCAATACGCAATGACCACACTCCCCCTCAACAAGTACCGCAACGAAAGCTGAGGAGGTGGAGGGTGTATCGTAACCGGCGCGAGTACGGCGTGCAGAGCACTAACAATGACGCCGTGGGGACATACCACTAGAATGACTTCATGAAGACATGTCATTGCAAGGTGGCATCATGGTCCCATCAGAGTGGAGGATCGAAAGGATGGTGGCAGCCTGGGACTGGCCAACAGGTGGAGCTGAAGGGACACCATCGGATGAGGAAGGAGGAGAGAATAAAGGAGATGAGATCAAGGAGGCCGTTGACGAAAGAGTAGCAGAAGCACGCTCGGTGATGACGTGGTCACAAAGCCACTCCACCATCTGCCTTAGGCCATGGATCTCAATGAATATGGTCGCCAGAGATCCAGCTATGGGATCTACCAACGCTGGCAAATCCGCATGTTGTGGAGGATGCATGCTCGAATGAGGCTGAATCCAAGGTGGATGCTAGCCAAAAGGGCGCGTCCAGCAGCGACTCCAACTATGACGTCCATCACCACAGTAGTAGCAGGCAAACGCAAAGGGTGCCTACACAGATGTCTACACACTCATCTCGTGCGTCTGACGATGGATCAGTGTCGAGGATACCTATTCTCGGAGGTGAACACCAAGCCACGGGAAAGGATGAGACCGGTAGGTACAGTCACTCCTGGACGTCACGACGTCCGGGTCAGCAAACGTGACCAGACGGGACGAGCTGCACTACCACAGTACGCCCGGAGAATGGAGTCTGACTAGCTATGGCTACTAATGTTGCTGCCACTAATGGAGTGAAGACTGCTCCACAAACAAAAGGGGTGGCAGCTACAGGTGTGGCTGCTGCACCGAGGCGGTAGACGACCTAACCATTGGATATGCACAGACTCAAATCTGCCATCGATCCTACGAAGTGAACTGTGTGAACCAATCAACGAGCCCCAGGGGATGCTGGTCCAGGATGCGTCTTGGACTGAAGATCACCGGCGACAACACAATCTACTGTCGGTTGAGAAGGCGAAACTGCAAGCGCTGTTGCAACTGCCACTACTACTACTATGGAAACTGCTGTTGCTGCACCGGTTGCTGTTACTGCTGGTGTCGTTGAGATATTGGGCTATTCTATGACCCCACAAGATTTGTATTTTTTTCCTCTTGCCCTCACCCCTGAGGTATTTTTTTGTGCTCTTTGCTCATCCCGGGTTTGACAGTCAACCGTTTCTGGATTACCCCCTAGAAAGGGGGTAGGTCAGTATTTGAGGAGGAAGTAAGAAAATCAAGGAGGGGCGATTTCAGGTAACCCCCCTCACTCCTTGCTCGCTCGCTACAAAAAGAGACGAGCGAGCAAGTGAGTGAGTAAGCGAGTGAGTGGGGAGGAGGGGGTGGGGGGGCTGGGGCCTGCCCCTCCCTCTGTCGGTCGGTTGACAGGGCCGAGAGAGCCGACGGGTCCCTCCAAGGGGCCCCTCGGAAGGGCTCGATGGAGCCCTCCGAGGGCCCCCTCGAGAAGGGTGGGGACGGACAAACGGGGCCAACGGGCCCCCTCGGAGGGGCCCCCGTGATGGGGATTGAGGGGGCCCTTTCGAGGAGGCGAGAACCCTCAGAGGAGGGTTGCAAGGCCCTCCTCCCTTTGGTAGCAGCAGTTGTAGTGGCAGGTTTAGCTACTGCGGTTGTTGCCGCTGCCACTGCTTCTACTGTTGCTGCTTTGCACAGCAGCTGCTACTGCTGCTTGCTACTGCCGCCACTGTTGTTGCTGCTGCTTGTCACTGTCGCCACTGCTGCTTGCTGTTGTCGGCAATGCTGCTACTGCTGCACGCTACTGCTATTGCTATCGCTACTGCACGGTGCTACTGCCGCCGCCGCTGTTGTGGCTGCTACTACTACTGCTACATGCTACTACTACTGACGCCGCTACTACACCAGCTGATGCGCTATTGTGGCTACGGTTGCTACTGTTGTTGCACGGCATAGCGGTTGCTACTATTACTGATGCAGCGGCCTCTGAAGCTACTGCAAATGCCAGCACTGGCCATTGTTGCAGCAATAGCAGCAACAATGTTGCTGTTGTTGCCGCCGCTGCTGTTGTTGCTATGAGCTGCTATACTGTTACCACTGATCTTGTTGCATGGCAACGCATCTGTCGCGGCTTCTACGTCTACTGTTGCTGTTGCTGTTGCCGTCGCAGTCGCTAATGTTGCTATGCGTGGCTCAATGTCTTTGTGGCATTCACGTGTAGTTGCTCCGCGCTCCCCCATGCTCCTGCCGGCAGGGTGCCATGTGGCGCGTTCTCTTTGCGTTCTTCCCACTACTGTTGCTTCTGCTGCTTCTGCTGCTCACACACCCGTGTGCTCTGATACCAAGTTGTTTAGGACATGCAGGCCCATGCAAAATCAAACATGAACTCTGTGTGTGAGTGTAATGTAAATCAACAAAAAATTGGTTAAGTCTGGAATGCATAACATGAAAGAACAAGGAGAGTTTACAAATGAGCCCCTAGCGGGCTTATGTAGGGGTGCCAGTAGCCAGACGCACCGATCCCCGTCACACTCACTGAACCCAAATGAGTCAGCGGGGAGAACACACTACATACATTATGAGAATAGCAAAGGTGATCTCCTCAACGCACCGGAACAGCTCTCCGAGTGCCCGGGTCTCGACCACTGAGAAAATACAAGCAGTGCTACCAGCGTCTAGACATCCAAAACGGCTTTCCGAACATCGGAAGCCCTACTACAACCATCAGGTCTCCTCGTCGCACCGGTACAGTCCACTGGGTGCACGGGTCTCAACCCACCGAGAAAACTCTCCTACCTCTCGACAAGCCCACATGGTTGCCGGAACGCATTGACCACGTCTTGCCGACGCTGTCATAGGTATTGGAGAAGTCTCGGTGTAGTCCGGAGGCCCATCGTGCCGTCATGCCATCCTCTGGTATATACCACCAACGTGGGTATATGGATAATCCATCAGCGTCAGTCGTGACGGGTGGAATCCACACAAGCCAATAGGGGATCCTCCAGGAGAAGAGGATCCCGCCGCGCTAGGGCTTTCAACCGTGGTGAGCCTATTGTGTGCTCCTTTTGTTCTTCCCTTTTTTTAAGGGTTGTAGGCAATGACGCCAACAGTGATGTCAGAAGTGCCGTCAGCCAAAGACGGCTCATGTCAGCAGCGGCTGCTGCGTTGCTCTTGTAGTCACAGCTACAATTGTTACTGATGATGTTTCTGCTTCAAAGCTACTACTGCCGCAGTTGCTACGGTGGTGCTATTACTACTACTGCTATTGCTGCTGCTGCAATGGCAGCCGCCCCAAGTGCTGTAGCTGTTGTGAGTGTAGTGTTGCTACTGTTGTGCAACCGTGGCTACTGGCATGGTTGTTGCTACTATGCGACTACGCGACCGTTGATGTTGCTCATGTTGCGCGAGTGGGCAGCTGTTGTTGCTATTGCGTTGCTACTCAGCTGCTCTTACTACTATTGATACACAGATGTGGAGCTGCTTAGTTATGGATGCTCATGTGGCTGCTGCGGCTGTTGCGTGGCTGCGCAACTATTGCTACTACTACGTTGATGCTACTGTTGCTCGTGTTGATGCACGATTGCGCAGTTGCATAGCTACACTGCTACGGCTGCTCATGCGGTTGCTACTACTATGCGACTACGGGGCTGTTGTTGATGTTGCTTTGCGGCTGCAGCTGTTGCTATGCCTGCTACTACGGCTGCTACTATGGTTCATCGCACCTACGACTGCGCAGTGATGGATGTTCTTGCTGGTGCTATTGTGACTGCTCTTGCATAGCTGTTGTTGCTTCTACCGCTATGGCTATGGCCGCAGATCTCTTCAGATCTGCTGCTTAGATCTGTTGTTGTTGCTGGTGCGGCAACATTGCTGCAACAACAGAGGGGAGAAGAGGGCACTTTCCTCGTCTACGGCGCCATCGCCACGTGTGTCAGTGCTGTCAATGTGTCGCCCATCACATTGTCGGTCCACCAACACTACCGCCGTCATGGGGTCGGTGCTGCAAAATAAACTCAGCATCAGTTCACCCACGTCGGGAGCGTTTTGACGAAGCCACTCGACGGAGCTAACTCTGCCAGGAAAAATCCGGCAGAGTTCCCCCTGCACGTGCGCGTTTCTAGGTCCTCCGATGTTGACTGGGACCTATACGCCTTGCAGATGCTCAGCTCTGTTGCGTCTGCTGCGCTCTTGCTCTAACACCAAGCTGAAAATCCTAGAATAGTGCGGCGTGTTGGGGCTACAACACTTCTGGAGTAGGCATGGCCCCACGCCCGTTGCTTTGCACTGCTGCCCCATTCTGTTGCTCTAAGTCAGTGAGAGAGAAATCTAAGCGCTGAGGAGTTAGCGCCAAAAAGGCAGACAAAGCTAGAAAGAACTGTATAGTAACTGAGAATGAAAAACAATGGGAGACCCCTCCTAGAACTTGTCCCCCTCAACTCTATAAAGCTAAAAAATTAGCTTTTCAGCCAATTAGAAAAACAACCTATTTTCTGGCAAGAAGGGATTTCTCGGTGAGCCCTTCCAGGCAACCGACAGCTCGAAACCCCGACGTCACCCGTTTTCCTTGAAAAATGGACCATACCAAGATACCCACGTTGCAAACGCAATCGTGCAGTCAGAATGACTCTATAGCAAGGAGTTATGGCTGCCTAAACCCAGGCAGCGTCTAGGCTAGTCCTCGGTTACAACAGTGCCTGAACAACTTGAAACTCGGACCCCAAGCAGAACATGGCGCTGAACATGCAACAGCGCGGACAGATCTGGCACGGGACACGAGAAAACAACATCTGCCGTGGCAGTGGCTGCTGAGGAGGCCTGCCGATGGAGCTGAGCACGTCATGTGTCTGAGAGAAGAGGCTTCAGCAAATTGCGTGCAGACCTCAACATGCGTCGGCTCCAACGGGACGACACTCCAACAGCGTCGCGTCTCGCCGTCAATCATCTGCACTGCAATGTACACAAGCCGGGAGGACACAACATAGCACAATGAGAAATGCGCAAAAAGCAACAAGTTTGGGCAACCTCATAGCTATTTTTCTTGCTGATTCTGACCACACAATTGTGTTTGCATCGTGGTTGTTTTGGTATGGTCCAGTTGTTAGGAAAGATGGACAACGACCGGGTTCTGGGATGTCTGGTGTCTAGTAGGTCTCACCTAGGAAAACGTTGCCAGACAAGATAATGCTCAGACTTTCCCGGTTGGCTGGTTTTCTGAGTGACAAGCCTCATATATCTGAGGTTTGGCAAGAGCTAAGAGGGGTCTCAGTTAGTTGCTCATTCCTCATTCCTAATCAGTCATTGCTTCATTCCAACTCCTTTCTGGCGCTAACTCTGGCGCGTGCACTCTTGAGTAAAAAACTAGAGCCCTGAGAGTTAGAATCTAATGCAGCAGACTAAGTGGGGCAGACTATGCAACCAGCGTGGGTTCTTGCATGCCACGTCAACACCGCCACTGCCTCAACGGACCATGGCAATTACGGGTGCACCCAGAGCTGATGGTGAGTGGCGGCCGTACTGGAGATTGTGACGACCCGACGAGACTCCAGATCATCCAGGGACCTATCCGGCATCTACGACATGACAGATCCCGGATGCGGACACAGAAGGCACCGCCACGTTTGTAGGTTCTGGACCACCCACTCAGAGCTGACCGACGGCTACCCCAGCGTCATGGATGTTGTCTCGGATATTCTGCAATTTTTCTGCAACCGGTAGGATTTTATCGGTGGACTGGCCGTGGGCCCGATTTGCATATTTTTGCATTTTGTCTCCACCATTTGATGCCAGATGCATGCATGTAACCAGACGTAGCCTCTGGCTTGGGATTCTGTACGTTTAGGTTCAGACGGCTTATCGTTCTGACTTATCTACGCTGAGTTACTGCCAAAACAGTGGTTTTGGGCCGCTTTTTAGTCAGACCTTGCATTGCCGCGTGCGACACCCGGCGTGCGCCGCGGCAGGTGCTTATGTCATGGACCTGTCGTTTGTCATTCTCTCTCTCTGCATGTATTCATCTATGGAAGCAAATTTGTGTTCGTGTCGTCTAGCTAAACCCTTGCCGTTTCGCGTCCGACCGGTGTTGACGCCGCGAGCTGGCTCAGCGCTGACGTCGAGCCAGTGGCAAGCGTGCTATGAAGCTTCTTGGAATCTTCTCATTGTATGAGAGCCAACGAGTCATAGCTCGTTTTTCTGTGCAGCAGGGAGGCAGCAACAGCAGCATCAGCAATGAGTGGCAGGAACGGTATCCTGGAGAGACCCACCACGACTACGTTGCAGCGGAGCGGTTGAGGTAACACATACAGTGGCAGCAGCTGCAAGCAACAGCGGCCGTAGGAGCAGCAGCGGGAGGAAGCACCTGCATGAAAAGCGGCTACGGGCAGCAGCCAATAGAGCAGTAGCACCGCGTGGCAGCAGCAGCAACAGCACCAGCAGTTGTTTTTCAGCAACTGTAACAGTAGTTGCTACAACAACTGTAACAGTAGTTGCTACAGCAACTGTTGTCGTCGGGCTTGAGGGGGACCCAACGCGAGGGACCGATCCGAGGGGGGGTCACGTTAGATGGGCCTGTTGTGCCAATGGGGGGCGTGACACAGTGCCGGCCAAGCGTCGGCGCACGAGCCGGCACGTGCGCCGGCGCTTGCCGGCCAAACCCTGGCCTCCCGCAGGTCGAGGGGATCAGGGAAGGCTGGCGGGAGGCCTCCGGATGGCTGTGCATACAGGGGGAGGGGGAGGGAGCATCCCCCTCCACCACACTTGCAGCGAGGATCGAGCCAACCAACGAAAAAAAAAAGAGGGGAAAAAAGAAGGGATTCCTCGAGTGGGATACTCCAGAACAACCCAAAAGGGAGCACCCTAGGAGGTGGAACAACGAAAAAAGGGGGGTGAGTTATCATTCATGTCATGAATTTTTTGGTTTTTTTGTTTTTTTTTACCATTCGGTGTGACTTCAGGCCACCACCGCCGGCTGACAACGGGAATCGTTGTAGCAGCAGCCGTCGCGAGAGTCATAACAGTAGCACTTACAACCGAGGTGGCTGGAGGCCATAGCTGTGGGCTGACGACGGCACCCTGTACAACATAAGCGACAACGAAGGTGACTTATCATTGCATGTTACGGTAGTTCTCGTGACGGCGTTGGAGCACTTTTGCGAGACTGCTTCGATCGCCCACCTCCCCTTGTGGCCCTGTGCTAGCAAGACTCAGTGCACTGTGCACTCCTCTATGCAAGGCTCCACAAATGAGTACACCTGCATGGCAGGGATCGCAACCGGTGCCATGATTGACGCCGGCACTGCATGC
>SZWC01027771.1:13745-29498 GCA_023375785.1 Penium margaritaceum | reverse complement strand
ACACCCATCCACACACTCGTACACACACCCATCCACACACTCGTACACACACCCATCCACACACTCGTACACACCCATCCACACACTCGCACACACACCTATCCACACACTTGTACACACACCCATCCACACACTCGTACACACAGGTTGATGGAGGCTTGGGCCCATCGACAATCGATGTGGCGGCTGCAGCAGGCGCCAACTGCATCGTGGCAGGTAGCTCCGTGTTTGGAGCGCATGAGCCCGCCTCTGTGATTGCCCGTTTAAGGGAGAGCGTGGAGAAGGCAGCAGCTGTGGTTGCGCAGGCGTGAAAGCCTAACTGAGGTTTACAGCTTCGCCCATCTCCCCCCCCCCCCCCCCCCCCCCCCCCCCCCCTGCACGCACTCTCCCTGTGGCTCCTGGGGTGCTGGAGTAGAGAATGAGTCGGTGAGCTCCGACTATGGGAGCAGTGTACATGTACCCGAGACTCTCGCACGTCATTGGTTCCAATCTCGCACACACATTGAATGGGACTGTCAGGCAATCGCACTAAACAAGAGGCAGTAAACTCCATATTGGTTTCTTCTGCCAGAAATCTACCGTATTACCGCATGAATTTGCGAGTGTTTTGATGAAGGCGCTTTTTTTAGCCTACTTCGAACAACAGGGGACTAATTTTACGCCGCTCTGGAAGAGGGGGCAACCAGTATGCGCACGCGGAAATTTGAAGTGGACCAGCCATGTCGCGTCCGCAGGCACGATGTTTCATCAAGTGAGGCGGTTGGGGCCGGTTGGGGGACCGATTTTGCATGCTCGAGCAAATCAACGACTGGAGCACATCACGCTTGGACGTCATCGATGTCCAAGCGTGTTTCGCGCCTGCGGGGGGTGTTCCTCAGTGGCCGAACGGAACTGCGTGGAGGACCTGCGCCCATCCACGGCGGTTTTTTTTTCATCACCTTTTTTCGAACATAAAGGTAATCTAATTTCTAACCGTTACAGAACAATACACACGGGGAAGATAACCGGGTCCGGAAATCGTTTTAATTATTTTCCTCGCAAATTTAGGCGGGAGTATGGTATGTTTATCCAGAATGACAAGTCTGCTTATGCTCCACTGTTGTAGACGTTGACATTTCAGCAACAGGGAATACGGGTTGCAAGTGGATGGACACTGCAAGATGTCAACAGTGGGAGAATTTGATTTCTTCTTCGGTACTTCTGAGAAGGATGTGAGACTCACCTCGAGTTTTGTGTCCAAGCAATGATATTTCCACTAGATTCCTCCTTTAATAAACGCTAGAAGCATGTATATTTGATGAGCAGGCAATTGTATTGGCATTGAAGATCATGGCGATACCGAGGGTCTTGTGTCAATGGTCTTCTTGATTCCTGCTTGGAATCACTTCTTGTTTCAAGTTTCACTTAGATTATGTGTATAATGTTTTGTGTATTTTTTATATGTTTTTTGTTTCCTTCTTCTTCTCTTCTCGTTAGTACCCAAACGGCTTTTTAAGTACTTCTTAAAGGGTGTATACTTGAGGAGGCTATGACGCAAGATGTATTTTCTAGTTGGGAGGGTAAGAGATCTTGGTGTTTACGTTTAGGTCATTCTTCATGAAATTCTAGGTCACAACTCATTTGAATGTTCCATGATCAACATGATGGCTCATCATTTTCTCCATGTTCATGTATAATGGGCGGAGTGACTATGTACCCCTAGATTCGCACAATAAGCCCCATCCGACCCTCCGCCGGAACAATAAGTCCCATCCGCCCCTCCTTTGGAACGATAAGCCTCATCCGCCCCTCCGTTAGAACGATAAGCCTGATCCGCCCCTCCGTTGGAGCGTTGAGCCCGATCCGCCCCTCCGCGAGCCCGATCCGCCCCTCCGCGAGCACGATAAGCCTCATTCGCCCTTGCCCCTGGACAATGAGCCCCATATACCCCTCGGAAACTTGGAACGCGTAATGTGACGGTATATCGTTCATTTTCTGACGAATAAGGGTGACCTGGTATTATTAATTCACTTTTCACATGATTTGCTCTTCATTTTGTACAAGCACGCGTCATGCATGTACTCGAGTCGGTTCACTATGACGGCGACAATGGAAACATTTTGGGACTAAAAAATGTACTGTTGAGCTTACTTCGTGTGCTCCTTCACTGGGGGAATGCTTTCATTGTTTACATATTTGAATTACATCGGGTTTCTGTCATTCCAGAGACCGCATCTGCATGGCCGTCTTATCAACGTATGCAGCATCCTTGTCACATCGGAAAACCCCATGCGCCAACCTCGGCCGTGAGCTGGCAAGGTTCATCCACTGGCATCCAAACGTGTTGCCGAGCCTAAGAGAAGTCTGGCCAGCTCAGCAAGTGGTCAGTGGGCCAATTACAGTGCGCCGCTAAACAGTATGACAGGAGTCCGAATTGCAACTTCCCCGGCACGCCATGAAGAGCTGCTGCACACATGTCGCTGTGACATCCTTTCAACCGCCATTCGCCCTGGGCATGCAGGAGGGTACCCGAAAGCATGGTGAAATAGTCGTTGTCGCCAGACGACTCAGACATGCACTACAGTAGTAGAGTGTGTACGATGAAACGTATCGGCGGACATTGCCCTCATCGTACGTGTCCACCTATCCTTGGATGGTCCACCAGTTGCACGCCATGTTTCAGCAGGGTCCCGCTTCAGTTTGATCTAATGTCATTCAGTCTCGCACGGTCGTCGGTCACGCCGTCTCTGCTCCCTCGAACCATGTTGCTTCTACAGCTGCCTCCTTCGTGACTTCGGGATGGTGGACGACCAAGTCGTATGGGACACTGGTAAGCCTGACTAGGAGGGTAGATCGGATAATAGCAAGCTATTTTGTGGCCGAAATACCCTCCGTTTCGGATGGCTTCCCAAAGCCACGCGTGGCATGTTGCCATGCAACCAAGTCCTGACGAGAACGCTCCTAAATCTGCTCATGTTCCTACACTGCGGTGGTACCCCAATAACCCACCGCCGGACGATCCATCAGGCACGTTTGACGATGTCATGTTTTGGTTGACTCAGGATTGGGCAAATGACTCGTGGGCCCGGCAGTTGGACGAGGCTGACGGCCTCCCACAGAACCAACTCCCGGATGAACCACCCCGTGCTCCCGGGGCCCCCGATGTCCTGGAAGCCGAACCCGTTAGGTTTAGCATGGGGCGCCATCGTGTCCTGTCCGTCCCACATGGCTACCTCGGTAATGTTCACGTTGTGTCCATGACGTTTCCTGGGTCTGCTTTCGTTAGGAAGAAGTAGACCATATTGATGGAAGGACAAATTCGTAAATCTGTTGTTGCAAGTACACATTTGTAAACCCAAATTTTATCCTGTCATGTTTTTCTAAACTGTCATGGACAAGTGATTCAGACAATGAATCATGTCACATCGCGAAGAAGCAGAAGGGGATGCCCAAGGAGCCAGAGTAGGGCATGTTCTTCGACAACATGGACGCCGCTCGGGCGTTCGTGGAGGATTATGCGGTTGACAACCGCTGCGGTCTGAAGTGGGTGCGCAGTGAGCCTGCCAGATTCCACGTCACATGCTCCGAGGCGAAGAAGGGTTGTTTGTGGCTCCTTTGGGCTCGCGTTACAAGTAAGTTTGGCCACGTCACTGTGTCCCACTACGCCGACAGACACAAGTGTGTCCCTGCGATTGGCCGCGGTAATCCGGCGCGTCAGAAGGGGTGACTAGCCTGCAAAACATCAGAGGCCCTGTAGCTCGACCCCACGGCTTCAATAACGACACTTTGGCAGATACTCCACAAAAGGACCGGCGTCAACATTTCCAACAACACGCTCTACCGCGCAAAGACACGGGCTGGGGAAAACCTCATGGGCAAGAAGACGGACACGTGGAGCCTCCTTCCATCCTACGTCGACGAGGTTTGTACGCAAGTGCAGCTCTTTGCCGTTGTAGTTTGGTTTTACTGCACATTTCACATATTTTCACATGCTCATGTCCACGTGTTGCGTGCTGCTGAGACGCGTGGACCCTGGTACACACGCGGTCGCGCACAAGGACAAGAATGGTGCCTTCTTGTGGGCATTTGTCACTCCAGGTGCTGCTGAGATCGGCTTCAGTCACAGTTGCCGGATATTGACGATGGATGCCACATCACAGTAGGTCCTCCTGCTTGCCCAATTTTTCTACGCCAACGACCACGCTCTTCCCATGGTGTGGGCACTGGCGTCGACTGAGGATGCTAAGTGCTGGTCCTTTTCTTGTGCACAGTTACGACTCGGGTATCCTATTGCTGCACAGTCCGGCACATGCATCATCACAGAGAGAGAGAGAGAGAGAGAGAGAGAGAGAGAGAGAGAGAAGGGATTGGAGAAAGCGCTACAGAAGTAACTCACTGGTGCTACCCACACGTACTGCGCATGGCACTTGCGCGAGAACGTCCGCACTTCATACGGGAAAAAGGTTGCACACTGGGCATGGACGTGTGTGTATGTGCTGAATGTCGAGTCATAGGAGAAGGCAACCACCCATCTGCGACAGGTGAGTGCCTCTCCCTATGCATACCTGTTTGGAAGGCGAGGGGAGGATGGGAGTGTGGTGGAGGGGGGTACCTCTGGAGAAGTGGACACGCCTCCAGTGCCCTGTGGGCAGAGGGGGTCAGACCACGTCCAACGCAGCCGAGAGCTGGAAAGCGCGCATTACAGCTCACCGCAAGTTGTATTCGTACTACTGTTTTGTCAGCATCTACCCCTTTGTGCAACGCATGTTCTGTGCTCGCCAGGCCCAGGCTGAAGGTGTGCAGACTACCTTGGCCCCTGCCCAAGTAGACCGCCTACTCCACTATCTCGCAGTGGCACGAGAGTACAATGTGATGGAGGGCCCCAACACGGCAACAGTGGAGGCCCCCACTAACCATCCACGGCAGGTTGACATCCTGGAGAAGACGTGTAGCTGTGGTCGGTGGAAGGAATTTGGACTGCCATGTCAGCATGCATGCGCATTTTTGCTCATATAGCGCATCAACGCAGAAAACCTAGCCGACCCTGGACTCACCCGCATAGCGTTTCGTCGGGCATAAAACAACCCCCTCCCGTCTCCAATAGTGAAAAACATTCGACCCGTAGAACCCCTGCGGCTGCAGCCGGGACCTAGGCGTGGGAAGGGCTGCCCTCGTAGCGCACGCAAAGACCGGGAGACTTTGCGTAAAAAAACCTTCATTTGCCCAAAGTGTGGGCAAAAGGGACGTACCACGTCACATTACAAAAACCCGCCAGCTCCAAGCCCTGCAGCAAGGGGGTTTGATGGAGGCCTAGAGGCTGCTGTAGCCAAGGCTGCAATAGCCTTGGAGGCACGTGGAAACGCCTCCATGATTGTTGATGCTCCAATTGAAGCATATGCCAGTGGTGACGTGGAATATGATCCCGAGGCTCCACCTCGGGATGACGACGATGATGAGGATGATGGTGGTGAAAGTGATGACTCTGGTGTATACTCCCCTTCTCTTGGTGATGATGGTGAGACGGTGACGTAGGATGAGCATACACAACACATACAGTTCGATGAGGAGGAGAGAGAGTGGCAGGATACGTACGAGGAAGAGCCAGAGCAGGTAGAGTGAGGTGAGTGTGTGTTTGCTTTTTCTTCGTGCATTCCCTTACCTAATCTCATGTAAAGTACCACCTATGTTTTTCATGTCCAATACATGGTTTTGTTCATGTGCACGACGAAGTGTGCTGGACAGTGGAGATTGAACAAACCATTCACTCAGGTAGTTCGCAGTTCACAAGGAGAGGGGCAGATGAAGCGGCAAGCAGACAAGCACCGGACAGCCGAGGAGTTCTCGGTGGGACAACAAGTCTTGCTGAGCTCGCGGAACCTGCAGCTTGCAGGGGTGGACAGCGACAAGCTCAAGCCACGGTGGGTGGGCCCTTTTCCGGTCAAGGAGAAGCGGTCCGCGGTGAGCTACGAGTTGGAGCTGCCGGACCACTATGGGATCCATCCCGTGTTCCACGCTTCTCTTCTCAAGGTCTACAAGGAGCCGGATGTGCAGTTCGCGGCGCGGGGACAGGCCCCTCCCCCACCGGTCTTGGTGGAGGGTGAAGAGGAGTATGTGGTGGAGAAGATTCTCGGGCACCGTCGGCGCTGTAACGGGTGGCAGTACCTGGTGCAATGGCTTGGCTATGGGCCTGAGCACAACTGCTGGGTCCATGAAGCTGATTTCCACAGGGGCGGTGCTGAAAACACGGTCCTCCGAGCGTAACAGGAGCGCACTCGGACGGTGCGCCCTTGGAGGGAGGGGTGATGTTCTGGGAGCCGCCAGTCGAGGCGGTGATTACATCATCATGCTGAGTTCAGATGCATGCTTTGATGCTCCCATTGTATTCTACGTGAAAAATCGTGCGAGATTGACACAAGAACCGGGTCAGTTGATGCAGGGACGAGAAAGATACGGCCGTGCAAAGGTGGGAGGCGCACCTCCAGAAAACAGGAGACGTACCGGTTCGATCCCGAGCACGGCGGAGCGACTTTCTCGCCCACTCCAGCCGAAGCGCCCATGGATGGACCCTTAGCCAATGAGGCAAGGTTGATTGGGGTCCATGGGCACTTTGGGATGGCGGCTGGAGCTGCATTCGCAAGCAAGGGCACTTCGGGCGGCCGTGACCTACACTGGCGGTGCTGCCAGCGGACGTCACGTGTGGAAGACTCAAACGGCCATAACTTAGCCGTTTCTCCACGGATTGAGGCGTTCTTTGGTACGTTGGAAAGCTTGCGGCACGTACTATATGATGCATGTGTTATTTGCATGAGTGCGCCGTGATAGAGGGCTTCGGGATCCTGAGTAGCTTTCGGCTGGCTCATAGGGGCTGGTACATAAGGAAGCCTAGGGGTTGTTCTAGGCATGCCAATCTTACCCAGAGACTATGTACATTGCCTTGTACTGATCTATCAAGTCTAAATCATTCATTCCTTGCCCAACTCTCCTTGTGCTCCAAGCATTGTCTTGCACACGTCCATTCGATCCTACAAGTCTTTCGCAACGCACCTTGGTACAAACGTCGCCGGGAGAGTCGCACGGCGGGAGCCTCGGTCACTAGCAGCGGCCTTGCTGCTAGGAGAGGGTCGTGCGACATCTCAAGGGTTGGCCCACACACCAAGGGGTCAAGGGTGGGAGGTTCATCCCAAGGGCTCGGCGTGTGACCGTCACGCCGGGCGCCCCTCGGTTCACAATGCGAGCTAAGTTGCGAAAGGCGAGATGCTGCAAGAAGAGAGCGTCACGAGACTCGACGATGTGGCATCACTCAGGGTCCCAAAATTGCCAGGCCTTCAACCGCGGGGCGACACCGACGAAGGCGCAGATGCGACCCTGCAGAGGGAGCTTGCTGCCCTGCTGCTCCGGTGTGAGCCAGGCGCAGGCAAGGGAGCCCCAGACACAGGCGAGGTGCAAATCCACGCGACGCCCGTACCACAGCTCGTAAGGCGTGCGATGACCTGGGAGGGGGCCGTGTGGAATGCGGTTCCAGACCCAGGTCATGTACGCCATGCCCTCGTAGGCAAAGGCCTCAGGCATAGCGCTATCAGCGTGCATGGCGCGGACCGCATCCTCCATGGTGCGGTTCCAGCGCTCTGAGACTCCGTTCTACTGGGGGATGGCTGGAGCGGAGAGGTTGTGGAAGACACCAAGAAAGGTGAAGGAGCGGGCCATGTCACCGAGGTACTCGCTGCCACGGTCGGAGCGAAAGGTGTGAAGGCGATGAGGAGACTACTCGGCCATGACCAGCCAAATGCGGACCGTAATGGCGGTATCGCTCTTCTGACACAGAGTGTAGACCCAGCGCATATGCGTGAAGTCATCAGACAACGTCAGGACATAGCGACCGCGGTCCTCCTGAAACTCGACAGGGAGTGGACCCATGAGGTCGGAGTGGAAAAGCTCCAGTGGCTGACAAGCCCTGGAGATAGACGCAGGATAGGTGGACCGGTGTATGTTGCCTTCAGCAAAGGCCAGGCAGTCGGTCGTGGACGGCGCCTTGAAGGACTCTGCATCAAGACCGAGAGTAGGCTGAGTGCGGATCAACCTGTCGACTGCCCCCAGGTGCACATGACAGAGGCCGCGACGCAGGAGACGGTGGTTCTCGAGGGATAGAGCACCAGCAACAAAGACACGAGCAATGGGAGACGAAGGTAAAGGGGGGGGACTTGGAGAGGACCCAGAGATGTGATTCACATCATCTACGACCGTCCCACAGAGGACAGTCTCCTCGGTGTCGCGCACAAAGATGCGAGCATCGCCAGCTGTGTGCGTGACACCCAGGCCCATCTTGGTGCAAGCAAGGACAGACAACAGGCTGAGTTCCAGATCAGGGACAAAGAGGACATCGGAGATGTATACAGGACCAGCTAGCCCGGTGAACTGCATAACCCCAACACCCTGGACAAGGACCTCATGGCCAGCTGTAGTGCGAACAGAGCGAATAGTGCCAACAGGATGCAAGACGACGAAGGCGTCATGTCGACACGTCATGTGATGAGTGGCACCAGAGTCAACGACCCAGGTGGCGTCGATGACACGCGTACATGGGGCAACGTGGCACTCGGCGATGGAACAAGGCGCGACAACAGGACGCTCAGCGAGGGACACAACAAGGCCACCAGTGGAACGCAGATGAGAAGCATGCAGCCAAGACACATCATGAGGTCCACCACGCGCACACGGTTGGGCATGGCGACCATCGGCATCATCACGCAACGACACAGACAGTCCACAAGCAGTAGGACCCCTCGACTCGGTCAACTCACTCGCACCTCCCTGAGATGAGCGTAAGGCGAGAAGCTGGTGCAACTCGGCGATCGTCCTGTCGCGTTCGGCGAGCGCCTAGTCACGAGGATCCGCTGAGGAGCCTGCGGTGGCGGCGGATTCCTCTGGGACGGCTATGGTAGTGGCGGCCGAGCGGGGAGTCGCACTAGACGTTTGGCGCATGCGCGCCTCGTGCGCCTGCTACAGCCCACGAGTGACCTTGGCCTAGTCCAATGGGCGGCCAGTCAGGCGAGTATAGTCGGGATAGCGATGATCACCCCCACAGTTGAAGCATATGTACCGGCGGCCTGCCGTGCTACCGGAGCCGCTACTGCTGTTGTTCCCGCTGCTGCTGCTGCGGCTGACACTACTTGTGCTGGTGTCGCTGCTGGTCCCACCGCTGGAACCACTACCTGACGATTTGCGGCCCTTCTTCCCTTGAGCTGGAGCCGATGTTGCTGTAGATGGCGGGGAGGATGCAACGGCAACTGTAACTGTAGCGATGCTGTGGCGAGCGCAGTTTGCGGCGTCCATGGCGGAGACCTCTAAGAAGTGGAGGGTGGCCCAGCGCAGCAGGGTTCCCTCGCTCGCCATGTCGCAAAACAGAGTCTGGTCGACGTTGTTGAAAACGCGCGCATAGTCGGGGTGGATGCCGTAGAGGATGATTTGGAGGGCGAGGTACTACACACGGGCATCGTCTCCCAGCTCTTCGTGCGGCTGGATCGCCCGGCGCCAGTAGTCAGCTGCAGACTCCTTAGCAGTCTGGTAGAGGGAATTGAATTCGGCAAGGCACTGCGATGTCAGAGCCAAGGTAGCGCCCTCAAAAAGAGTGAGAGCCAGTGCCCACGCCGTGCAAGGGTCAGCTCCCGAGCCTGTCAGCGAATTGCCAAGGAACCAACTGATGTCCTTCGTGAAGTCTGGGGCGGCCTTCATCAGGCAAGAAGCGGTGCGGACTGCCATCTGTGTCTGGGCGGGGTCAGACGCCTGTTATGGAGTGAGGTAGTAGGCGAGGACTCCTTCGCTCATGGCCCACATGCAGAAGTGTGGTTCCCAAGACTTGAAGTCGTTCCCAGTCCGGAAGACTGGCGGGACTGACTCAAACCACTTTGGTAGCTTGACCGTCGGTAGAGCGACGGATGCAGCCACTACGGGGCTGGGCATAGCGGAGGCAACCCCCTTACCCAGATGGACCCGCAGAGCCAGCTCCTCAAAGCTCAGAGGGCGGCGAGATGAGCTCGGGCGAACGTCGGTGCTGGAGCTCGTGTCGTGGAGGGCAGTGTTGGCTTCACGCGCTCGGCGGCGTCCCTCCAGGCGGATGATGCATGCTCACAGTAGCTCTTCCTCGCCCTCCTTGCCAGAGTCAGAGAGGTTCAAGGAGGCCTCATCAGCATTACAGCCGTGGGCAAGGCGGTCCTCGCTTGGGTCAGCGGACAGATGCTGCTACTGAGGCAGTAAGCCCTTGTTCAGGTCCTCCAGCTCCTCGACCTGCCTCGTCAAAGCAATGTGGCTCTCCGCCTGCAGATCAGCCAGCACGCGCACGTGGCGTGCCAATGTCGTCGAGCTCGGCGGCCGTTGCTGCTGCTGTTGAAGCGGCTGTTGCTATTGCTATAGCGGCTACTGTTGCTACCATTGCTACTACTGCTACGGCAGCTGCTGCTACTGCTGCTGATGCTGCTGCTGCTACTTCTATTGCTGTGGTGACGATGGCGGAGCCCGGAGTTGGCCGCTCACAGAGCTGCCCTCGGCGGCTGCGTCGGTAGCAGCACTGCCGGGGGTTTGCTTCAGCATGACGACCGGTTGCTCCCCTCCCTTTTTTTTGGTTGTGAGAAACACCGCCGTGGAACGCTGCCGCGGATCAGCGCCGTGGAATGCCGACGCGGAACGCTACTGCGGAGCACCTCCACGGAAGGCTGTCGCAAAATACTCTCGCGGAACAAATCCGCCACGGAACACTTCCGCGGAGCACCGCCGCGGAACACTGCCGCGGAAACACCGCCGCGGAATGGCTACCGCGGTCGCACCGATACAGAACACGGCTGGGTGCCGCGAACTTCCGGGACACAACCGTCACCGCATTCCGCAACCACCGTGGAGCAGCTGCGTCTAACGCCCGTGGATCACCCATGGAACTGCTGTGGACGTGCTGCCGTGGAACTCCGTGGGTCACCACCGGCCCGTTCCGGAACCGCCGCGGAGCTGCCGTGGTGGAACATCGCGGATCCACGGAACACCGGGGATCTACCGCGGTACTGTCACCGCGAGGTGATGCACTCCGGAACGCCGTGTGCCACCGCGGCACCGTCGGCGTGTTCCGTTGCAGCCGCGCAGATGCCGCGTTTGCTGCGGAGACCTCGTCACCGCGGAGCAGCCTGGATTTTGCGCGGACCGGCTTCCGATGTCGCGGAACGACCGCAGAACGTGCACAGAGTTTTTAAGAAAACGCTCTGAGTGGTGGTGGGTCCTCAGAGGACCTCCCGCCGATGCAGTGGGCACTGCAGCTGCTGCGACTCCACGCAACGGCTGCGGTTGCTCACTGCTGCTGCGATTGCTGCGCCTCTGCTACGCAGCTGTGCGAGCACTGGCTCGCTGCTCTGATACCATGAGAGACAGCTTCCTAGCATTGCTTTCGCTGGCGTGGCAGTACAAGCCGGCCAGCTAACTCACTAGCACACACAGATGGAGGTGAGAACAACAAGGGGTTGGCTAAGGACACAAACACAAGTGTCAGAAGCTGCAAATGTTGAATTGTGCAGAGGAAAATGACAACTGAGGCCTGGACAACCTAAATAGTGTTATGGACCTAGTGGATGCACACACATGCGGCGAACAACGGCGCATTTTTTCTAGTAGGACAAAATAGTGGAAAAAACACAGTTTTTGCCATAACTCCCTATAGACACGTCAAAACGACGAGCCGTTTGAACCAAAACGGCCGCATCAACAAGATCTACATCCTGATAGGCTCCACTCCTATGTGTTGTCCCACAGCATGAATTAAAAAAATACGAGTCTTTTGAGCACCCGTTGCCGCGGGCAGCCGGTCGTCTGCCACCGTCGCCAGTCTCAGGCATCTACATGTGGATGGACATGAGCCGAGGGGTCATCGTAAGCCGTGTAGGACACACACAACAACAATATGAGGGTCAAGGGTGACAAAACAAGGGGGTAATCGGCATTTTCACCAATGTGTAATAGCAGTGAACTGATGTTGAAAAAGCTTGCCGAAGCTCACAGGTGGCCTTACACACTAATTTCGCAACCAAAGGAGCGGTGAGAGTAGTGGGGAACTGGTGACCTATTATTTGAGTCTAGGTGGTGGAGGTGCTTGGGGATGTCCAGGCATCCCCGCTCAAACCTGTCCAGGGCTTGTGGCAGGCGCGAATATCCAGTCTCTTCAGGTATGACATCCGTGGGCACCTTTGTCCGATAGCAATGCTAGATCTTCCTTCCAGGATCATGCAGGCCGCGGGTGGATGGGCATGAAAAGCCTTTTCACCCCTCTACTTTGGTGGACATGCTTCAATGCACCGGGTCCACGACTGTGAAATGGAAGTTGTTCCTTCCCGCGGATCCACGTAGTCCTCCACCCATCGCAAGTAGCGCGAATGACGTTTTTCATGCCAAACCATGAGTCCGCATACTCGAAACCAAGAATGCTCCCTGAGTTCATTCACTTGTCCACGAGAAAACTCAGCCAAGCGGTGAAGCAAAGCGGAAGTAGGTTTTTTAGGGTTAGACGTGCAAGATTTGGTTTGGAAACATGCGTAGTCCAGAGACGCCGAAGAATAAGACGAGTCCGGGTGGCAATTCGTACCCCGGACTATTGGCAGGGGTGAAAAGCAAAAGGGTTCGGTCACCATATACCCGAATTGTAGAAATATAAAACTGATTTGCCCATTGTCGAGCGAGAAATAACCTAACTACCCATCAGCCGCCGGTACCGCCACGCCAGTAACAAAGAAAACAGACAAAAATGCATGGCGAGATCACATGCCATGCACTGACGACGCATGGTATGCGGCGCCCTCCGCTAGTATCACAAACCCTTTCGTTGAAGGGTTTGTGATACTAGCGGGAGGAGGTTTGTTTAGATTTTGAGGGGATGTTTAGAGTTTGAGGGGAGTTCGAGACTCCCCATACGTTGAAATGGAACCTGCTGGGCCCCGCTACCGCGGGGCCCAGCAGGAGCCCGCGTAAAAATAAAACCCTAAAACCTCGAATGTTATTCGGGGTATGGTTTGAATGCGGTTTGTGCGTTAAAATCATAGGTTTGCGTTTACAAAAAAAATCCAAAACAAAAGAAGGGCTTTTTCGCTCGATCGCGAGGGAGCAATGTCCGCATGCAGGGTTTTTACATGCTCGCCCGTCGATGCATGCCGCGAGTGAGCATGATTTTCGACTGGGCTTTTGAGTATTTTATTTGCCGCTACTGGGCGGATCAGAGTCACACATTGCGTTTTATGGGTATCTGACCTATTTGGCCCAAAGCAAAAACCTCCTTTTCACGCCCATCCAGCCGCGACCGCAATGCCGGACTAGAATTTTCCTTGCCGGCCATCGTCAACCCTTCCGCCCGCCGCACGTGCGCGTCAGCATGTGCGTGTCTCCTGCTGACGCAGGCTGCCAGCTGCTTGTCCGTGTCGCATGTCGATGCATGACGCACCTGCCATGTCGGATTGGAATCGCTTTCCAAAATGAGGGCTTTGCGTTTACGGCCCGCGGTTTGGGCTTTTTTTTCGAGTCGTGACCCTTTTCAGCGAGCGGCTTGATTTCGCGACGCCGCGAGGGTCACGTTCTCGAGGCGTCCACGCGAAATCGCGCTTTTCACGGGCCGTGACCCTTCGTCTAAACAGGACCACGGGAAATTTCCAAAACACCACACGATAGAATAGAGCTACTGTCCAGCGCCACCATTTCATAAATTAGATACATACATGAAAAGTTATCAGATTCTACATCTTACTCTGCCACACTTTCTGATTTTTGAATGAAGATAAGCAACGGATGTTTTGTGCGACGACAACATGCCAAAAGGGGCATACAGCAAGTAATTATATATTCCGAAAACAAGAGACATTTTGTTTGTGACCTACGTACACGAGTAACTAATACTTACGCGTGGGTAATTTTTTCATTTGTTTCATGGATCACCACGCGATGACGTTTAAAGAAGGTGCACGACCTGAGGAAGGGGGTAACCGAGAGAGGGGGAGGTGGATAGGTTGCTTCATAGAGCGGTGGAAGGCAATGATGACTTTTGCACCAAAGAAGAAAGGGTCATTCTGCCTTAGCTTAAACAACTTCTTGAAGAATTATCATTAATTATGAATCAATATAGGTATACATATCAAGAGATATATATATATATATATATATATATATATATATATATATATATATATATATATATATCTCTTGATATGTATACATATATTGATTCATAATTAATGATAATTCTTCACGAAGGCGTTTAAGCTAAGGCAAAATGACCCTTTCTTCTTTGGTGCAAAAGTCATCATTGCCTTCCACCGCTATATGAAGCAACCTGTCCACCTCCCCCTCTCTTGGTTACCCCCTTCCTCTGGTCACGCACTTTCTTTAAAGGTCATCGCGTGGTGATCCATGAAATAAATGACAAAATTACCCACACGTAAGTATTAGTTACTCGTGTACGTAGGTCACAAACAAAATGTCTCTTGTTTTTGGAATATATAATTACTTACTGTATGCCCCTTGTGGCATGTTTTCATCGCAAAAAACATCCGTTGCTTATCTTCATTCAAAAATCAGAAAGCGTGGCAGAGTAAGATGTAGAATCTGATAACTTGTCATGTATGTATCTAATTTATGAAATGGTGGCGTTGGACAGTACCTCACTTCCATCGTGTGGTGTTTTAGAAATTTCCCGTGGTCCTGTTTAGACGAAGGGCCACGGCCCGTGAAAAACGCGATTTCGCGTGGACGCCTCGAGAACGTGACCCTCGCGGCGTCGCGAAATCGAGCCGCTCGCTGAAAAGGGTCACGACTCGAAAAAAAAGCCCAAACCGCGGGCCGTAAACGCAAAGCCCTCTTTCCAAAATTCTCACCCTCCGGACTCGTCGCGACTCTCCCCTCCGACCGCCGACTCTATCACGGTGTCCAACGAGGTTCCCTCGTGTGGAAGCCAAAGCCTCGGGGTTCCTCTCGCGGACAGAAATCTGTCCGAACATTGCCAGCCACGGCACGACGACAGCTCAGTCAGGCCGAGCCGCGTCCTGACGGATCCACGCCGCTACACGCATGCGTGGACGTCGCGCGGGGCCCAGACCTGCGGGAGTGGTCGAAACGCCCAAACGAATCCAAACGAGAACGCTATTTGAAAGCCAGCGAAGACCCACCTCCTCACTCCTCACTCCGCCATTCCGCCTACACTCCGCACTCCGTATCTGCAGACTGGTTAAGATTCTCACCTACGAAGCTACCACTGCCCCCCTTCGCCTCTCGAGTCCACCTCTTCCCACTGACCCACCTCGCCTCGCAAGAAACCATCTGTCGCTGCCGTTCGCCACCACCGCGCAGACGCAGCCTCTCCACTGCCCTTTCTCATTTCACATCAGTCCGGCACCCACCCCGCTTTGATTCTCTTCACTCCACGTCTCTACCGGAATCCCGCTCCTCTTGGCGGTCCTGTGCACTTGCCACACCTAGCAGCCGTCCTGCACCAGTGCCGCCATGGGAGCGGAGGCGCACGTGCAGCCTCAACCGCAGCAGGTCGAGGCTGGGGCGGCTGCTCGCGTAGACGTGGCCAAGCCTAGTAGGAGCGAGGAATGCGCCTCGGCCAGCGAGCAGGCGTCGCACCGCGCTCAGGTGCGCGTGGTCTCAGTATGGCTTTGCTGGCCTGTGAGGTTGGGACCAAAGGATAGCTAAAAGGAAACACAAAAACTTTCTTCAAGCACAAAGCACGCTCATTCGAACAAAACTTGGAAACGAAAGAAAGGG
>SZWC01027769.1:12920-28686 GCA_023375785.1 Penium margaritaceum | reverse complement strand
CTATATCTATATCTATATCTATATCTATATCTATATCTATATGTATATGTATATGTATATGTATATGTATATGTATATGTATATGTATATGTATATCTATATCTATATCTATATCTATATCTATATCTATATCTATATCTATATTTATATCTTTATCTATATCTATATCTATATCTATATCTATATCTATATCTACATCTATATCTATATCTACATCTATATCTATATCTATATCTATATCTATGTCTAAATCTATATCTTTACCTATATCTATATCTATATCTATATCTTTATCTATATCTATATCTATATCTATATCTATATCTATATATATATATCTATATCTATATCTATATCTATATCTATATCTATATCTATATCTATATCTATATCTATATCTTTATCTATATCTTTATCTATATCTATATCTATATCTATATCTATATCTATATTTGTTTTTATATCTATATCTATATCTATATCTCTTTCTATATCTTTGTCTATATCTGTATCTTTATCTATATCTATATATATATATATCTATATCTATATCTATATCTATATCTATATCTATATCTATATCTATATCTATATCTATATCTATATCTATATCTATATCTATACTATATCTATATCTAAGTCTATTTATATATCTATTTCTATATTTATGTATAAATCTATATGTACCACTATGTTTATGGTTTTATCTATATTGGTATGTGTTCCAATATCAATATTTATATCTTTTTTTGTATATTCATTTATATCTATATCAATAGCTATATCTATTTGTATATGCATGTATTTATCTTTCTCCATATGCAAATCCATATTCATATCAATACCTATAGCTTTACCTTTATTTGTATCTGTCAATATTTCTTTTATTTATTAGGTGAAATATGTATTAATTAAACTTTTATGCACAGATATGGGTACCAATTTGCTTATTTATTTGTGGATCAAACCATAGATTGTCTGTTGTGCTGGAGTCGCAATCGTTTGATTTTCTGGTACGGTTTTGGCCCATACTGACATTCGTTTTACCGGCTGCAGTGTTTCCAACCCTATGAACGTTTTCTGCATATCTTGTACGTTGTTTTTTGCGGATGTTGAAGCTCGGATCGTGTTTCGGTGTCGATGTCGTCCTCATTGTCTTCCGTTTCCGATGATGTTTTTTTGCACTCAACGGAAGGATGCGAAGTCGGAAAGAAAGATCTTCGATCCTATTCAATGACGTTATGCTCTCTTAGGAGTCGCTATTTATTTTGCTTCGCGTACAATACGGTCTACAGGATAGACAAGTTCAGGGTTAGCAGTCATCGATATTGATGGAATTTGAACGCGGCATCATTGATACATCAGATTTCGAAGTCGACATTTTTCCTTTATGCGATTCCAAAACAGGTCCCTTCCAATATCAAGATCTTCGTACGGCAGTCGTTTTAGGTGCGGGGCCCATACGCGGCAGCTCGGATATATTTGCCCTATGGCAATATGAGCCTCTAGGTCGATTCATCCAATCGCTTTTCTGCTACGTATTCGGACAAGGACACTCACGCCCCAGTACACAAATTCGATCATTACATACCATGCTTTCGAAATCCTGTACACATCTATGCTACTCTTTCTGAGTTTGATCAAGATAAGCCACGGATTTCTTTGAGTGATCACGGTATGCCGCCAGGGGCATATGAGAAGTCACTGTATATCCTGTGACATAGAGCCCTTTTCCGACATCTTATTCTTACACCTATTGTTCGTCTAAGTCAAGGTTTCATTTTCTTGTTGTCCTAAGGGTGAATAAATTATTCAATATTCACAGAATATTCTTGCAGGCTTGAAGTTATCTGGTTGTCGAAACTCGAAATTGATAGGTTCATCGCGCAACAAAACTTCCAATTCTGCATGTGACATTTCAAGGGCCTGTTTAACAAGATTCAAGTGTTATCGAAAACCGTTTTTACAGAAAAAAAAATTCTACAAAGATAAATCGAAATCTTAAGCGATTGTATCAACACATGTCTTGGCGCATAGTTGAAGGGGCATGTGGAAATCTGATGTTATGCCGAACGCAGTGTGGATGGTGAACAGGTATGAGTTGCAAGGCAGAACACAATTTATAAATCTGGGACTTGAGCAATTTTTAATTAGCTATAATTGTACTTGGATGACAAGTGTCGAAAGGACTGCACACATGTTCTGTGGACTTGGACATGTTGCGACGTTACAATAGATGCATGACGAGGGGTCTTTGCTCTGCCTCGAGTGTGCCACAGGAGCCATCGTGTGACTCGTGTCACGCGCCTGCGCATACCATATACATGTGACTGCATGTGGATCATTGTACTCTGTTGGTTGAGACCCCGACACATGATGGGTTGTACCATTGCCACGAGGAGACCCTCTTGCTTTATAACCTGTGCATGATGTGCTTTGTGCTACCGTGTGTGCATGTGTGAGACTCCTTGTATGGACGAGCCCGGGACACTTGGTGGGTTGTACAAGTGTCACGAAGAGACCTTGTGCCCTTCATTGTGCTCTAGAGGACAGCGGGTTTGCCCTCTATGCTTGGAGGAGGATTCAATGTGTGTGTGTGGATGATTGGTGCTTGCTGTGGTTTTGCACAAGCCATCATTCCATCTCTTGGCTCACATGTTACATTGACGGCTATGTTAGCCAGGGGGAGTGTTGGTTTGTGTGGCTTCTATTTGTCACGAGCGACGGAGTTTGATTACCTATATACCCCACATTGGTGGTACAGAGTAGAGGACAACCTGACGCCACGATGGGCCTCCGGAGCCTCTAAGAATTCTCCAGCACCTACGACTGTGCCGACAAAACGCGGCCAATGCGTTCCGGTAGCCTGGTTGGTTTGTCATGAGTTAAGAGACTTTTCTCGATGGTTGAGACCTGGGCACTTGGTGGTCTGTGCTAGTGCCCCGAGAGACCCCACGATGGTGAGACACTCATTAACATTAGTAGGTTGTGCATTCCCTCCACGCTCGAGACCCAGGTACACGGTGATTTGGATCGGAACCTCGGGAGACCTAGACTGAGCCCTTGTTGACCTCTATCATACGTGTATAGCTTACATGTGGCTGAGAGCCAGATGTCCAGCGACATTTCCCGACGTCTCGGGAGGCCTAAACTTGCCTAGCCTATTTGTTTGGTAATGCTTGTGTGTCACCGTAGAGTCTGGGTGTGTATGGGGTTCATTACATATTTTCCCTTCGGTCGAGATCCGCGCACACGATTAACTGTTCCGGTGCCTCTGGAGACCTCCGTTGTGTGGTTTCATGTTTTTGACATGTGTATTCCCCGTATGTTCCTTTTGGCGTGACGAGGATGAAGAGGCTTGGTGGACTAACCTTCAGTTTCCAATACATAAGCTCTCCATACGGCTTATTTGTACTCTCTCTTTGTTCTAAATGTGTTTCAGACTGAGCTAGATTTTTTAGCTCTCGTATGCCACTCACACACACACCTCATGTCAGATTGTGCATGGGCATGTATGCCCTCGATATTACCAATTACATGTATGAGTGTCAAGTTACAGATGCGATGTAGTCGGGGTAGTTAGGTCGATCGACACATGTGGAGTCGTGTCCTGAGTGATCGGATTGAAAAAATCCGCTAAGGAATCGGGGGGCTTCGAAGATCGATGGTGAAGATGCGGGATGCATCTATATGAATCTTGATGCATTGAGATGTCGACGGAAAGGTTGCGACAATTTTGTCGACGATTCTCAAAGGTGGTCCAAGTTGTCGGAACGTTCGAGTAAAGAGCGTCGGAGGGCGATGGTAGTTGGCCAAAACTTCCTCGATCGTTGGAGCAAAAATTCGGGTCTTCATGCGGTGGGCCATTTGTGTAATGACATAAATGCTCACTCGGAAAGTTTAGGGACTCGTGTATGTCTAGTGCGTAACACTTTCCCCACTTACTGTCGCGTCGTGTTGGCTCGCTTATAGGTGTAGCCTGGTGACGGCGATAAAACTAGTCAATCAGGTGATCGAGGTTGCGGAGGTTGTTGTAGGGTTCTCAGTTGTGCGTGGCATCGTAGCAATGCCATTTAACAAGATGTTCCGTCCCCTTGCCACGTCATCGATGGCGAAGGATGTCCTCGATGACGTACTATGTTTCTACGTCTACTTGTATAGGAGGAGGGGGAGGCACATCCCTACCGGGGAAGTTCTCGCTAGGATCTCGATTGTGCTTAAGCGTGCTGATGTGGAACACCGGATGAACTTGCATGGTGGCGGGAAGTTTGAGTTGCTCAACTACGGGGATTTGCATGCGCTCGATATCAGACGGTCGCAACCATCGGGGTTTGAGTCTCGGATAGCCGGCTGCATGGAGTTTGATGTTCACTGAACTTAGGAGGACTTTGTTGCTAGCGGTAAACACATCATCATCACGATGGCAAACGGCTCCTCGCTTCATCCTTGCTTGTGTCTTTGTGAGCTTCTATCGTGTTTTGTCCCAAATGGTGGAGAAGTTGCCGCATTGGATTTTGACTGCGGGAATGTTGCTCTGGCTCTGAAGTCTGACTGGTGTGGCGGGAAGTTTGCCATACACCACTTCAAATGCAATTTTACCCGTTGTGTTGGACGTCGCCGAGTTACATGCGAGCTCTACGGTCGGGATATTGGTTGCACAATTCATCTCGTGTGAGTCACATAATGTGCGTAGAAGTTGTTCGAGAGTCTGATTGGTCTACTTGGTGTTGCCATCGGTTTGAGGGTGGAACACCATAGAAGGATGGATTCGATTGTTGTAGCGAGTCATCAGTTTGCGCCAAAATGACAGGTGAATCGACCATCTCTAACCCGTGTGATGGTTCTCGATACACCGTGCAACCATATGATGTTATCTAGGAATAGCCGTGCTGTGCCTTTGGCGATGATGGTGGTCGACGTCGGGATGAAGTGGAAAATTTTGAAGAACATGTCGGCAACAACAAGGATTGCATCATATCCCTTTGGTGTGACCATTATTCCAATGAAGAATTTCATGGAGATGTCGGTTCACGGTTTCGTTGTAATGGGTAGCGGCTGCAGAAGACCGGGTGGCGAGCGACAGGATTTTTGATGATGACACATGTCACACGATTTGTAGAAGTTGGCTACATTGGTTCGCACCTTGTCCCACCCGTACGAATTTGTCAGCTTCGTGATTTTCTTGTCCTCTTGAAAATTTCCTCTTGGACCAGTGTTGTGGAACTCCTTGAGTAGCATGCTGCGGAGTTCGTCGTTTGGGGGTATGATCACTGGCGAGGGAATCATTGTGGTAAATAGGATACGTTGTGCCAGAACCTGGCCTTGTTGTATCCACCATGCTGGTTGTTGCCACATATAATCAACTTCTTGAGATAAGGATCTCGTTGAAGATTCGCTGCCTTAGCCATCGAGTTCGGTTGGTGGCTGAGCGCATGTGTTGGGTTGGTTTTTCCCGGCCGGCACTCGATATCGTAGCCAACCCCGGTTTCGTGAAATTCCATCCATCGGGATTGAAGTCGATTGAGGCACGACTGTGTCTTTAGATATTTTATTGCGTGATGTTCGGTATGTACGACACATCGGCGGCATTCAAGATAGTATGGAAACTTCTTAAATGTGTGTACGACTGCCAGCATCTCCTTCTTGTGCACGACGTATGAGAGTTCCGGTACGTGCAACGTTTGCGGCATGTGCACGATGAGCTGCTCTCTACTGCCGTGATCCTGTAGGAGAACCTCACTAATGGCTTGGTTGGAGGCATCGGTAGCCATGATATAGTCAATAGTTTGATAGGTCAATTGTAGGGTTGGCTCCGAGGCCAGAGCGTTCCGTGAAGCGGTGAATGCTTCTGGTTTGTTGTCCCACCACCGCCACTTGTTTTGTTCTTTGAATGAGGTTGGAGAGAGGCGTTGATACTTGTGCTTAGTCCTGTATGGAACACCGATAGTAATTGGAGAAGCCAAGAAATACTTGAATGTATCAGACGTTAGTCGGCATCGTCAAATTAGCGGCTGCTGCCACCTTTTTCAGATCCACGGTGATGGGTCCACTGTTGATGACGTGAACCGACAACTCGATTGAACGGTGAATGAAGTCGCATTTCACGAGTTTTATGAAGAGTTTCTCTCTTTATAAAACTGTGAGAACTTTCTGAAAATGTCCATCGTACTCCTCCCGGGTATGTTTATACATCAGAATGTCTTCGGGGTATACCACAACAAAATCATCAAGGTACGGGCAAAAAATGTTGTTCATTGCCGCCATGAATGTTTTCGGGACATGTGTGAGTCCAAATGGAATGACCGTGAACTTGAAATGCTCGTAGCGCATTTAGAACCCCGGTTGGCTTTAGTGTAGATTTGAGCTCCTCGCAGTTGGTCAAAAACTTTGTCGGCACTTGGGAGAGAGTAGTGCAAGTTTTCTTTTCACGAACAAAATTGGTGCGGCGTATGGTGACGTGGATGGGCGGATGAACCCCTAATGAAGCATCTTTTAAGTTGCTTTTTTAGCTCGGTCAGCTCATGGTCGCTCATTTGATAGGTTCCTAGAACGGTGGGTCGACTGTCCACTTTCAGTTCGATGCAATGGTCAATGTCATGCTGAGGTGACAAGGTTTTGTGGAGTTTTTCGGGGAAGACGTCCGCAAGCTCTCGGATGAGAGGTACAAAATCCTTGGGAACCGTCGCAAACTTTGTTAAGGACAATGAAGCCAATGAGGCTGATGAGGCTGATGGGTTTGCTGCTGCCACTTCCACTTCCTGCATCGGCGTGAGGTGCACGAGCCACGCGCGAGCTCCTTGTCGCATGTAGCGCTTGGCCATGTTGAGCGGTATCGGCTACACAGGTTGTTGCTTCTCGGTCACTACGGTTCACTCTTCTGCTTCCACCTCTACTGCTTACGTTGTTGTCTTCCGTCCCATGCGTGGGAGTTCTCACTTGACGCCTTTGGCTGTCTGCGACTTGGATGTCGTCACTGTTTGAGTCAATGTACGGGTTGTGCTATTATAGGAAATCACGTCCGAGAATGATTTCTGGTTACTTATTAGACATGACCTCTAGACCATTACGTCCCACAATTCTCCCACTTGCAGTCGTAGTGGTTTTTGGAGTCTTTGTATCAATTATCTCATGTCGACGGTTTTTCCTTCAAACACCCTGGTTCAATCTGCAAACCTAGCTTTTGAACCATGACGCTGCTTACAAAACTGTGAGAAACTCCTCCATCCAATAGTGCTGGTACCATTCTACGAATCTTGCAATCTCAAGGTTGCACTTTCAGCATCATCGTCGGTTGGTCTTCCTCGTACCCCTCGTCAAACTTGGTAATCTCATAAGCCTTGTATTGCGATGTGAGTCATTGAAATGGGCGATCGTTCTGCGAAGATGGCTCCTCTCAAGCCTTTCACTCATGCCCCTTGCCGTTTCCTGATTCATTCTTCTGCATCTCCCTCCCCTTTTTGGCCTGCTGCTTGCTTCGGTAATTTTGAGCAATACTTCCAACGTTTCTATAGTGGTAGCAGTTTTGCACATCTTTTTTGTTGACGATGTAAACTTCCATCGGAGTCGAGGAGTCCCCCATGTGGCTTTTTTTATTCCCACAATAGTTGGTGTCGCAAGGTGGCAAGCCTTAGGATTCCTGGATTTGAGTGTTGTAGTCGGCGCTATCAACCCTTTATGCTGCTACGATCATCCGTGATAAGTCATTATGGATGCAAAAACTGGCGATCGCTCGCCAGATTTCCTGTTTGATGCGGTTGTTGTAGTGAAAACAAAGTTATTTGGGGGTGATGTCTGGAATAGAGATGATCTTGTAGAATCTGTGCGTGTACTTTGCCTCGTTGGACTGCTGACGAAGGTGTTGGAGTTTGTACCGATCGTCAGATCTTTCGTTCAGCTGTCCAAAGCGTGCGAGAATTACGCACGAGAATTCATTCTAGCCGGTTGGCGGCATCAACACATCTTGGCATTTTGGATTGATCTGCTCTAACGGTAGAAAACCTGCTGTTGATGATGCAAGACGGGTGCCATCGACCGACAATGAGGCCCCGTCAGTCTCTTGTTGCCGTTGGATGGCCTTTAGGTCGGACCACCAACTCAATGTGGTGCCACGAAGAAGCATGGTCTCAAGGTCAATTCTCTTCTGATCGTCTTTGACACTAGCAGCAGTCAGCTACACCTCCAAGGTTGCCAGCCACATCTGAACCGTCGGTCCTTTGAAGTTTGCATGTTCGAATAATTCAGGGGGGCCAGGTGAATCTTGGGTTTGATTGAGAGTTGGATGATTCTCTTAACGAGCACCACCTCTCATGCACTTGCATTGCCAAGAGCCTCCATGACAACGTTGAGTTGTTTGAGCAGATGGCTGTTGAATCCCTCAAGCACAGAGATACGGTTTGCCACTTCCTCATTGATCCACATTGTCTGGTGCCACTCGTCGCTTTTGCTACAGACATTAAGGCTGTTGGTGGGGGCGGCTGGTTCACCGTTGCTGGGTCAGTGGATGGATTGGCCGTCAGAGCCGTTGGGATTGACCTAGTTGTCACATACCCTGCCCCACCAGCACTCGCGGAACGCGACCATGCACGCGAGCCTTGGGGCTCGCGTGCATGGTCGCGTTCCGCTCCTCCATTGCCGAATTTATCGCCAAAGACTAGCTTCTGGTCGTCAGGTACGCTCGCTCGTTTCATGTCGTGGTTGCAAAGTGTACAAAGTCTTGGCATGCAAGATGCGCTGTCAACTTGTGCTAGGTAGTCCTCTAGTTGAGTAAAGTAGTCAGCTGTCCCTCCAGCACTGCTACGCTCTAATGCAAAGTGCGATGCCAAACAGAGCGTGGATGGTGAACAGGTATGAGTTGCGAGGCAGAACACTATTTGGAAATGTGGGACATTTGAGCAGAACACTGTTAGGAAATTTGAGACATTTGTAATTAGAGGTAAGTGTACTTTGATGATAAGTGTCGGAATGATTGAAAACATACAATTAAGTGTCGAGTTACAAATGAGACATAGTTGGGGTCATCGGGTCGATCTTTCAACAATGCGTGTGGAAGGCATTGTGAGTGGGCGGGTCAATAAGCTCAGCCAATGAATCAGGGGGCTTTGAAAACCGACGGTGAAGATGCAAGATGCATCTTTAGAAATCTTGATGTATCAAGAAGTCGAAAAAATGGTCAAAAAACTTCTCGAAGGTGGACGAATCTGTCAGAACGTGCAAGAAACAAGAGCAGGAGGGCGAGGGTAGTTTGCCAAATTGTCCTCGACCGTTGGAGCGGGAATCCGGGTTTTGACGCGAGGTGGGCTCTTTGTGTAATGACAGAAATGCCCACTCAGAAAGTTCAGGGACTCGTGTACATCTGGTACGTAAGATTTGCATCGTGAACGTGTGGCTTCTAGTGATCTACTTTCGGAAACCCTGGCTTCTTGTGACCCAATTTTGGATGGCGTGGTAGATAGTTCTCTGAAAACTGATCTTGTAACGGATAGCTTGCGTTAGCGAGAGAAGCAAGGTAGATCATAACTTTGCCGTATTTCAAAATGCTTTGTTCTTCTTTTACGTTGTTGAAGCCAAAATTGATTGTAATACTACACGATTAGTTCACTTATTTAAGGAGCTCCCAAAACTGTCCCTCCCTTACAAAGATCAATCAAATGTGGCCCCCATCATTTGGATCTTACCGCCATGTCTCCCTATTCATGCAAGCACACAAACCTGGATCCCAAATAAGGTAGCGGAAGGAATTGGAACCCTGGAGTAGATGGGAAATGACCAGTAGACCATAATTTTTGCTAGATCTTGACAACATGCCTACAGTTTCAAAACGATTTGGCCTAGCCCCAGATTTTTCATTTCAGCTGGAAAGAGCCTCTAATTTTTTCTTCATTTTTGTGTTTCTAGAAAAACTTAACTTCATTTCTGCATTGCCCCCACCGGTCGTCGAAGTCAATTGTTGTCCGGCCGCACAACAATGGGCTGCAATACAGTGCTTGATGAAGTTCAGACGACCGGGTTATTTCTTGGCATTGCTTGTACTCCGGTGCTTTGCACGATGATCCAAGAAGCAGCCATTGCCAGATCAATAAGACGCTACCCTCCTGTAGGTCCATTGTTGGTATCCACTTGTGTTGTGTCACGTTTACCAAAAATAACATTCTGAATCAAGAATTTTTGTTATCCCCTCATTTGTGAATGATTCTTGTAATGTGGCATGATATTGCAAGTAATTATTCCACGGATTTGTCCACCCTTGTAGGCGTCGCTGTAAGAACATTGTTGTCTGATAAAGCCGCGTTGATCACGTTTGTTAACCTTGTTCACATTTTTGTAGGACAACATTTTATTATTTAAAGTAGACCGCATGGTCATCGAATCTAATGTGCAAATTCAACCTATGAGGAGTGATATGCCTGTGTGTAACAAACCTAGCATAATTCATGCTCTTTTGTTCCATGACCTGGACCAGCACCATTATTCAAGGAGTCAGCCATGCCTTGTCTAGGAAAAGGGGGGATTATTCCCCATATCCGGGTGACTGGATGGCAAGGAGGAATCCTTGCCAACCAACCTTATAAAAGTGAAGCTTAATGGAAGCTTCTTCCTAGCAATAGGGCGACAGAATAGTGCACAACACTATCCGGCTGTCACTTGAGGCCTCGTGACCTCAAGTGACAAAATGTGAGCTGATTGCGTGAGGCCCGCGCAATCGTAGTTAAGATGACCTAGTGAAACATCGCAAAGGATCCCCCCACCCATCAAGGGGCCCCTCATGAGGTCCCTCAAAATGACAAGGGTGTTAGAAAATTGTGCCCCTTGCCATTGCGGATGTAATGAATTCCCTGGGTCAGGCACTGAGGCAATGTGGTCTGATTGTCAATTTGGATTTTGTGGTTTTTCCCATGCAAGATTGAGCTTTGAATCACTCGCTTTGAGTGAGCATTCAGAAATTTAGCCCGGGTTGAAGGTCGGCTGGTCAGCGGGTGGAATCTGTGTATCTGTCATGGGTGATGGGAAGGAAGGGACGTGGGAGGTCTCATGAACCAATACAAGCCTCTCTCCACATTTGAGGGCCACAAAGGGTGCTTTGACAGGTCACCGTCGAAGCACCTCTCGTCACCTCTGTCCGTGGGCATGGTGGGATGCTCCACCATGGGTTATTTGAGTGGCCGTAGCAAAGGCTCTACTGCTCCATTTTGGGTGTGCTTGGATGCATTAGAAAGCTCTGATTACACGCTATAAGACATTGATGTAGTTTTACTAAAAAAAATCCCAATTCTATCTAGATAATGATCCTTATAATCCACACTCTTCAACCTTGGTATACATTGGCTAGCAAAGCTGACTAAAGTCCAGTCTTCCTTGATGGTGCATCTAGACCCACTAGGGTCACACGCCAGGACATTATTTCTGAAAAAAGGTTATAGTTCCACGACCCTAAGAGGACCCTCGTCCTCTACTTGCACGCTACAAGTACAAGCCATGGCAACTGTGACCGAGCAAGAGAGGAGCAGTGATTTCCCCCTCGTTTGATGTGAGGGACATTCCTTTTTGGAATTGGCGGGTTGAGATTGTTTTCAACTACACGGGTCTGCTTGACCTGGTCAATGGTGAATAGAAGCTTTCTATAATGTCCGCAACGGCCGAGGAGGTGGAAGCGTGCAAGAAGCGCAACAAGGAGGTGCTTCCTCTGATCACATCGGCATTTTCCCCAGCACAATGCACAAAAATCAAAGGTTGCACATGGGCATCCAAGACTTAAGAGATGCTCTACACAGTATAAGGCCCGTCTTCTCTTCAAAGACGTGACGTGATATTGGAAGAGGCAAGTTGCAAGGGATGATGAGGTCGTGGACCACAAGGCATGCCGTGAGCATGCAACCTCCACAACCTTTGAGAGGGAATTGAAGGAGGAGCACCAAACTAAAACTGTCAATGTTCATCACAACAGAGGTCATGTGCTCCGAAGAGGGAAAATGAGGGTGTATGAGTCGGCCAAGAAGAGGGAAACCAAGGAGAGGAAGCTCCAGGTACTTGACTTGGTGACTTGGGTACTTTTCGTAAGTCGCTTTATTGGTGAAGTTCCAGGGACTCGAAACGACCTTCACAAGAAAGGGCTGCCTCCTGAAAGAGGAGGGTAATTGATGTGTCGTGGCACTTCGTGGACACAAATGAGGTGTATACAAGATGCGAGCCAATGTTTCCACAAGGAGCATTCGTGAGTTCGATGAGGGGAGCCCTTGAAGCAAGGAAGCAGTTGCAACTACATCTAAGAAAGGGAGACATGAGGGCATAGTTTGGCGGTATGACGGGAAGCGTCTGGGCTGGATTGGTAAACCTGAATCACAATGCACGCTATGTAAAAGGAGGCCTATTTGATAGGTGCAAAGCCTCAGAGGGAGGCAAAACAGGGTTTCCAGGTGGCAGACCAGCCAAGAAAGAGTGTTGAAGGCAAACGACCTTGCTCTCCTAATGGGGAAAAAAGGGCCCAACGCTGTGGGAGTGGTGAACCGGCGCCAAAAGGCAGGCAAAAGGGTGCTACCAAGTTCCATGGAGGTGCAATGGTGGTGGCTTGGTGAACCATGCAACAAAGAAGGAAGGCATGGAGGTGCATCCTTAAATGGATTTCGAGGGGCTCCATGCCTCGGCTAAGGGGGAGCTTCTACAACAACAAGAGGCACATAATCGGACGGATCAAGGGCCGGTTCGGGGAGCCAGCAAGTCAGGTGAACAAGGCTCCACTTCAGGACCTGAGGAGGAAGAAAGTGGCGGCATGATGCCGCGGTCTCAACCAGAGGATAAATGGCTTTGGGCTTCAGAGTTGGTGAACTGTGACCACGAGGCGGGTATAAAAGGCGTCGCCAAGTCTCAAGAGGAGGCGTTGGTGGTTGGACGATGGACCACGCAACAGAGGGAGGAAGCCATGAGGCTTTTCCTCAAGTTGATCTTGAGGGACTCATTGCAGCATCAGACCGAGACCAAGAGTACCATGCGGTTAAGTTCCGGGCAGTGGGTGCACCACAACAGAAATGGGCGGAGTTGGTTCGAAGAGCTGTGAATTAAGGGGAGATAAAATAGAAGTGGTTGAGCTCTCCATGAGAGCAAAACATGCTCCGAGAAGCATTGACAGTGGATCGCGACTACTAGGCAGACCAAGAATTTGCTGTCGATTCCCATGAGGGAACGATGGTGGCTAAGCGGAGGACCAGGTCACAGAGTGTAGTCAAGGTGTTGTCAACTCCAACTCCTCAAGAAGGAGGGAAAGCATTCAAGGGGCATGCAACAGAGGGTGCGACGGTTGTGTCGTCATCTTTAGGAATTGCAAAACAGACAGATGATGCATGCAACTTGCACAGTGTGGTAGAGGGGAGTAAGACCTTTGCTTCTCCACTTTCTCTGAACGAGGGGAAATAGGTGGATGAGGATTGTGGCAAGGAGCAGTTCACTTGGCCGATGGCTCCACCAACTTTAGAGTAGCGTAAATGCTTCTGATTAGTCATTGTCCACTCTTGCATCTCGTTAATGATGAATGATGAAATCTTTGTACTTGCTTGATTGAATCCACACAACACAAGGCAAACATTGTGCTCGAGTTAGCAAAAATAGTCCAGCGGATGAACTCACTTACACAAGTGACTGTTGCAGTTATAATCTTTACAGGCTCAACAAGGAATCTCTTGAATGAATGGCAACTCTTGTGTGATGTAAAGAAAGGACACTACACGTGGGAGAAAGTGGGTGACTCTGTTGAGTTACATCATAGCACACAAATTTCCACGTGTACCACTTACAGGCCAAGCCTCCAATGAGCTTCTTCACATGTTTCTCACATGCAAAGAGGACAATGCACTTTGGAGGTCATCTTTCTAGGGCACGCGTGCAGGTCCTAGTTGACGCAAGTGCTGATGATGAGTTCACCAGTACCTCTCTTGTACGACAACTAGGATTGAAATTCATGCATTGTAAAAGAAAAGGCCACTCTTGGTCATCACTGTTGGTGATGACCAAGAGGTCAATGTACACAGCACGCGTCACGGAATGCTCAAGCTAGGAGCTCTGCTGACAATCGTTAACTTCACTATCACTGAATTCAAAGATCATTTTGACATTACTTTGGGTGATCCTTGGCTTAATGAGCACCAGGCCAGCCTTCAGTTGGGTCACAAAGACTCTCACTACATAAAGGAACAAGCGTTCCATCACGCTTTTGCACATGGATCAATCAAAACTCTCTCACAAGAGTGAAAGATCCGTCCTTATGGTGCTTCAATTCAAGTAATGCTTGCGTAAATGCCACAATTTGTTCCTACCGAAACTTCATAAGGTCGATGACGATGATCCATCGTTGTGCTTGAGTAATGTCAGCTCTCTCCTTGAAGAGCTTCATGACGTTTTGGTCCATTAATGGATGGCCTACTGCCAGAGCGGAATGTTTATTACACAATCCCTCTTGAGCTTGGAGCAAGGTCATCATTTTGCCACATGTATCGCCTAAGTCCTCCTGAGCATGAAGAAGCTGAATGACAAATGAAGGAATTCTTGGCCAAGGGATGGATTGAACCAAGCAGCTCTCCATTCGCATATCCAATTTTATTCCCTGAAAAATGGATGGAGCTTTGCGGATGTGTATTGACTACAATGCATTCAACAAATTGAGTGCCAAAAAATGTTATCCCTTTCCAAGAACCAAGGATCTCTTTGACCAATTTCAAGATAGAAAGGTCTCTTCTTCCCTTGATCTGGCTCAAGGATATCATTAGATTTAGATTGTTGAAGAAGATGTTCCTAAAATCACATTTGCACACAAATGGGACACTATCAGTTTCAAGTGCTGAGATTTGGTCTTGCCAATGTCCCTGCGATGTTTCAAGCCAAGGCGAATCACATCATACGTGATCAATTGGAAAAAACCGTCTTGGTGTGCCTTGATGCTATCTTGATACTCTCGACGAATCATAAGGATCATGTACAAGATCTACGTATTGTGCTAGAGAACCTCTGGAAGGAGAAGTTATTTGTGAAAATGGAAGAGTGTGATTTTGTACAATCTGAGCTGTAGTGATTGGACTTCATCGTTGGTAGAAAAGGAATCCGAGTGGATTCTTGCGAGGTATAAGTGTTGTGGACTGATCTCAGCCATCCAATGTGGGCAAAAAAAGAGCCTTTCTAGGCTTGGTGAATCACTTCAATCGCTTACTGCAAGGCTATTCTAGCCTTGTCGGCCCACTCACAACTCTCATACGCAGAGACGTGAAATGGAAATGGTGTGATACATGTGAGCATGCCTTTATGCGTGTCAAGGAGATACTGATATCCCCACCTGTGCTTGCCCTCCCAAATCCTGAAGAACCATATGAGGTGCTCTATGATGCATCCATCGCCAAGATAAGGGCTTGCATAAGGCATAAGATGAGGGATAAACATAGAAAATGGACAATGCTTCTAGGAAGTTACTTGTTAGAATCAAGTTTATACATGATTACGTGTACACGAACACCGGAGTTTCCATGATCTTTCTCTATGACAAGGATCACTGAAAACATCACAAAACCTACTTGAACATAAGTATACTTTTTAACTACTTTTTCCTTTGTTACTTCAAATGATACATACACTGTGCACATTGTACATTTTGTGCTATTTGTGTAGTATCCAATCTAAACGTACATTGTGCTTACTCCTGCACACTGATGTGTGCGTGGGACACTCGATGGGCTGGTTAGAGGTCAGTTTTCTATCAGCTGACTGCCGCTTTTGCCAGTGGCATGGTACTACT
>SZWC01027768.1:6255-18230 GCA_023375785.1 Penium margaritaceum | reverse complement strand
GGTAGACCCCTGTTCTATCCATGTTCATATGCTGGTACAATGAAGGGAACGCTTGAATTTGGGCAGGCTGACCTAGGTCCAATGACATATGGTGGAAAGTGTGGGAATAAAACAACTGAAAATTTTGAAATTAAGTTAAAAAATTTAATTTAAATTTCCCAACTCTGGCTCAAAAATTCGGCGTTTAATTCAATCATACGCTCAATATTTCGCTAATTAATTAATTAACGAATAATTCGCTGAACAATTTTTTTAGCCCTGGTTGAACCGAACAAAAAGTAGCATTTTTTCTTCGTTTTAACGCTGTTTCCCAAAGCACAATACGTGTGGAAGATTGGTACACGTTGAACCGTATAACCCGACCCTGCTTTCGGTTGAAAGGAGCATGGAACCGGAAAGAACCGGCTGGGGATACGCACCGTCAGCCGCGGATTCAGTCGTGCTATATTGTTGTGTCAATCATGTGATGCGGAAGTGTTCAGCCGACGTCGACGCTTCGGAAAACAAAATTCGCACAACAAAGTAGAGTTTGCCAACCGACGGTTGGCAAACCTGAAATGTTCTGGCTCTTCAAAGTCCAATTCGACAAACCTTTTTTCACACACTCGGATTATTGGTTCACCACCATACAAGAAGACTGTAGCGAGATGTCGCTTGCGATGGTGCGTGCGGAATGACCGTTCTACCTGGATCGAGATCGACTCCATCTGCGTCGTCCGATCGTAGTCGACTTGACGTCCGCTGGTCTTGACGTCCGATGGACGTGACGACCGAGGGGCGTTACGTACCGTTGGCCCCTGTTAAATGCTTAGAACGCCGTTCGAATCGTGAACCACATGCAAACCACTCTCTACTAAACTACTCCCGTCAGTTTCAACGGCCAGTCGACAGCCAGCACTTACAATAGTCCGGACGGGCCGCTTGTGCGGACAGATTCGCCATGGTGCCTCGTACATCCCCAGCGAATAACATGCACCGTGAATGGACCGATAGACGGCGGTGACCGTGTTTATCATGCGACCATGCCAGTTCCCTGCGCCGCTACGAATAACGTCGAATGTGCATAACAGCGCATCGCTTGGCGGTGCGTTCAACGCGCCGCCAAGCCCATGTGCTGCGTGTCGCACCGCCATACCCAGCATGGCACATGAAAGTACCGTCAGAATCCTCAAGTGAGTGGTCCAACTGACAGTGCTCCCGAGGTGCCCCACGACCTCCAAGTGCTCCAAGTGCTCCAAGTGCTCCAAGTGCTCCCCGTGCTCCAAGTGTAGTGCGGTGCAGCAACGGCGGTGCAGAGCTCCAAGTCCACTGCGGCAAGTGCAGAGCGGTGTAGTGCAGAAAGTGCAGTGCAGTGCGGCAAGTGCAGTGCAGGGCGGCAAGTGCAGTGCGGTGCGGCAAGTGCAGTGGAGGGCGGCAACTGCTGTGTAGTGCGGCAGCTGCTGTGCAGTGCGGCAACTGCTATGCAGTGCGGCAAGTGCAGAGCAGTGCAGTGCGGTGCCGCCTGAACAGTACCATTTTTTTTTTGCGGGAAGGGCGGCATCATCATCCGCGGGTGCGGCCGTTCCGAAGGCGAGGGACGCATCATCCGCAGGTGCAATGTTTGGAGGGTGGCATCATCCTACGTGCTCTGTGTTATTTTTCAAGAGCAAAACCAGGTGTGACCCACCCTTTTTGCCCCACCGCCTTTCTGTGAACATGCTTCTTTCTGTCTTCTCCCTCATTTCCGGGTGTGCCGTTTTTTTTACAACAATGACAACGGCCGGGAAGGGTAAGCGGCGTGCACCTGACACGGATGTCGGGAGTGGCAACAAGGAGAAGCGTCCGGCGTCCACGGAGAAGTCTAAGAAATCTGGTGAGAAGTTGCTTGTTGATGCTTTTCTAGCTGCCACACCCGGCCAACGTGAAGCTTCGAAGCAAGCAATGGAGAATCTGCGAAAACATAGGGACGCGGCGCGGCTGACGAACAGTAACTCTAGTGAGGACTCGGCAGCGATGTCGCCGTTGATTCACATGCATGGGCAGGAGCACAGTTTAGGACGGGAGGCCGAGAAGGAGAAAGATGAGTTGGATGCCGACCGCGAGACCCTTGCGCTTGTAGAACGCGAGGATAACATTGGTGGGTCCAGCGGTGTTCGGGATTCAGGAGCATCTACAAGCGGTACAGAATAGGTCGGTAAACGTAAGGCAAAGAAGAGTGACAAAGGTAGGGGTGGGAGGAAGGGCAAGGGAGACGGAACAGAAAGGACTGCGGGGAAAGACATGGAAGGGAACGATTCGGAGGAAGAGAATGTCCGTAGAGTGCTAAGCTTTAGAGTCAAAGAAGAAAGACAAAAGGGTTTATCCGTACTCAAAGGTGGAAGGAAGCAAAATGCTCCTATCCACAAGGGTTACGAGCTCGTGTACAAAACAACCAAAAAAGGTAAGTTGGTCTTGCATCCGGACCATAACGAGTGCATTGAGTGCGGTGAAAAGCTCAACCGGCAGGGCGGTCGCACGTCGGCCATGAACTCACACTACGTCCGGTTGCACCAAGAGAAGTTCATAAAACTTGTGCTGGAAGAGGCACACAAGGGTTGGGCGTCTATCAAGAAGAGGGAGGCTGCAGAACTAAAAGTCGGGAAGAAGTTGAAAAAAGGACAAGGAAGGATTGACGTCTTGTTGAACACGGGCAAACGTAAGAGGTCAACCGAACTCTTGTGTGAAAACCTACAACGTCTATGCCTAAAAGTTTAAAAAAAAAAACCCAACAATGCCATACTCTATGGTGCAACACAAAGAGTTCAAGAACATCGCCACCGGCGGCGGCACGTTGAAGGTAAAGCCGCCAACGCGTCAAACACTGTCGACGGGTGTCCGACGCCTCCACATAAACGGTTTCCACAAGGTGAGGAAGTACTTGTCGCGTCTACCCGGACGCTTGTCGTACACGGCCGACATATGGACTGCAAGGAACAACGAGCCGTATCTTGGTGTGACCGCGCATTGGTGTGACCGTCAATGGAAGGTAAGGTCGTTGTTGATTGACCTCGTGCACATGCCGGGAGCGCACACAGGCGAGGCCAGAAAGGAGGCACTCGAGGACACGGTGTGGCGTAAATGGCGCCTCGGCGATAAGGTGGGTGGGATCACTTTGGACAATGCGTCCAACAACGACCGTGCGATGTCTCTTCTCATCGAGGATCCTGAGGTGGACTTTGCTCTTGACCATGTGTTCAAGTGCATTTGTCATGTCATCAACCTCGGCGTGCAAGCTTTCGTTGATAAGCCGGCCATTGCCGCTCTTGTTAGCAAACCTTGCATTGTCGTGAACCACGTGCGCGGCGGCCGAGCTCGCCGTGACCTATGGCGTGAGAAGCACCCACAAGGTAAGTTGCAACTCAAGTACGACGTCGCAACGCGGTGGTCGTCGACAAACACCATGATTGAAAAGCTGCTTGCCAGTCAGCAAGTAGCCCAGGCTTATCTGATGCAGTTAGGGCAGGTAAGCTAGGGCTGAAGGAGGCTAGAGAGTACCCCATTCGGGATCTTCCGGATTGGGGCATGCTCCACAGTTTGTACAATGCTCTGAAGCCTTTTGCGGACGTGACTGCAGCTGCTGAGGGTGACAAACATTGCACCATCAGCAGCTGCATTTTTATGGTACAACCACTTGCTCGACAAGTGCGAGAAGTGACAAGGCAGTTTAGAGATTAAAAATGCTTTGAAGGTTGCTCACGCCAAAATGTTGGGTTACTACAATGCGACGTCCGAGTGGTACACGGTGGCTACCGTTCTGGACCCTCGCTTCAACCTCCGCTACTACGCTGCCGACAAAAGCACGACCGCCACTCAGGTCACTGCAATGCTCACCACAATGCGCAAGCTACTTGCGCCATACTTGAAGGACAGTGTCGGCTCAGACGCCCTCGCTGTCTTGCCTCAGCAGCAGCCACCATTAAGCAGCTTGGCTGCCGCTCTCGCTGAAACCGTGTAGGGGTACACAGCGGTAGGGGAGGACGAGCTATCGAGGTACGTGAAAGAGGCTTCTGTGCCGCACAACTTGTGATCTTTGGCGTAGTGGAAGGCTAATAACCATGTGTACCCATGTCTTGCACAGGCCGCTATGGATGTGTTTGTAATTCCTGACAACAGTGCCCCCTCTGAGCGTTGCTTCTCATCTGCAGGTGCCCGCATTGCCCCACAGCGCCACAACCTCCATGTCAACAGCGTGCGAGCATCGACAGTCGTGCGAACATGGCTGCCCCTCCTAGATGCACTGAAGGAAGGGGTGAACGTGTGGGAGCCAGTGGAAGATGGGGATCGGTATGGCGAGGAGGAAGATGTCTTTGCGGAGGACAATGAGAAGGATGAGGAAAAGGGAAGTGGCAAGGGTGCAGAAAGTGTTTCGACAAAGGAGAGTGGCCGGACCACTAGTGCTCAAACGAAAGACGGCAACGACGACGACGACGACGACGATGACAACGACGACGACAACGACGACGACGACGACGACGACGATGACGACGACGACGACGAGGGGGATGCTTAAAAACAGAACAGTGACACTGTCCCTCTCCCCCTCCCTCCCTCCATCCCTCCGTCCCTCCCTCCCTCCCTCCCTCACTCTCTCCCTCCCTCCCCTTCATCCTTTCCTTCTTCCCCTCCTCCTCCCCCCCCGCCTCCCTCCATCCGTCTCTCCCTCCCCCTCTTCCATCCTCCTCCAATTTGGGGTTGGACGTGGCGGAACCAAGGCAATGATGACAACGTGGGAAATGACCAGATTGGCTATGAAGTCTCAGGAGTGTTGCACATCGCGAGCACACGCAAGGATCCTACTGTCTGACCCTACATTTGCTGTTTTCTCACGGTTTCCTACATTTTCCCCTATTTTTCAATGTTGTTTTGGCAGATGACTTGCGGGGCAATAGCTGTGAGGGCTTTGTTATGGCTTTTGCCCCCGAACCGTTTCAAACCGGATTGCAGAACTGGTTTAAATCAGTTTGGGGGGTCCAGTTTGAAACGGTTCCGAGGCAAAAGCCATAACAAAGTCCTCACAGCTATTCCCCCGCATGTCATCTGCCAAAACAACATTGAAAAACAGAAGAAAATGTAGGAAACCGTGGGAAAACAACAATTGTAGGGTCAGACAGTGGGATCCTTGCGTGTGCTCGCGATGTGCGACACTCCCGAGACTTCATAGCCAATCTGATCAATTCCTACGTTGTCATCATTTCCTTAATTCTACCACGTCCAACCCCAAATTGGAGGAAAGAAGTGGGGGAGGGAAAGACGGGTGGAGGGAGGGGGGAGAAGGGGGGAGAGAGGGAGACAGGAAGGGGAGGAAGGGAGGGAGGAAGGGGAGGGAGGGAGGGAGGGAGGGACGGAGGGATGGAGGGAAGGAGAGGGAGAGGGACAGTGTCACTGCTCTTTTTTCAAGCATCCCCATCGTCGTCGTCGTTGTCGTCGTCGTCATCGTCGTCGTCGTCGTCGTCGTTGTCATCGTCGTCGTCGTCGTCCTCGCTGCCGTCTTTCGTTTGAGCACTAGTGGTCTGGCCACTCTTCTTTGTCGAGACACTTTCTGCACCCTTGTCACTTCCCTCTTCTTCATCCTTCTCATTGTCCTCCGCAAAGACAACTTCCTCCTCGCCATACCGATCCCCATCTTCCACTGGCTCCCACACGTTCAACCCTTTCTTCAGTGCATCTAGGAGGTACAGCCATGTTCGCACGACTGTCCATGCTCCACACTGTTGACATGGAGGTTGTGGCGCAGTGGAGTAATGCGGACATCTGCAGGTGACAAGCAACGCTCAGCGAGGGCACTGCTGCCAAGAATTGCAAGCACATTCATAGCGACGTGTGCAAGACATGGGTACACATGACCATTGGCCTTCCACCTCGCCAAAGAGCACAAGTTGTGCGGTACAGAAGCCTCTTTCACGTACCTCGATAGCTCGTCCTCCCGTACTGCTGTGTACCCCTACACGGTTTCAGCGAGAGCTGCAACCAAGCTGATTGATGGTGGCTACTGCTGAGGCAAGACAGTGAGGACCTCTGAGCCGACACCGTCCTTCAAGTATGGCGCAAGTAGCTTACGCACCATGGTGAGCACTGCAGTGACCTCAGTGGCAGTCTTGCTTTTGTCGGCAGCATAGTAGCGGAGGTTGAAGCGAGGGTCCAGAACGATAGCCACCGTGTACCACTCAGACGTCGCATTGTAATAGCCCAACATTTTTCTGTGAGCAACCTTTAAAACATTTTCAATCTCCGAAATGCCTTGCCACTTCTCGCACTTGTCGAGAAAGTGGTTGTACCAGAAAATGCAGCTGCGGATGGTGTAATATGTCACCCTCAGCAGCTGAAGTCACGTCCGTAGAAAATTTCAGAGCATTGTACAAACTGTGGAGCATGCCCCAATTCGGAAGATCCAGAATGGGACAATCTCTAGCCTCTAAATCGTTCCCTTCCATGTCTTTCCCAGCAGTCCAATCTATTCCGTCTCCCTTGCCCTTCCCCCCACCCCTACCTTTGCCACTCTTCTTTGCCTTACCTTTATCGACCTGTTTTGTACCGCTTGTAGATGCGCTCGAATCCTGGACACCGCTGGAGCCACCAATGTTATCCTCGCATTCTGGAAGCGCAAGAGCCTCGCGGTCAACATCCAACTCACCTTTCTCCTTCTCGGCCTCCCGTCCTCGACTGTAGTCCGGCCCATGCACGTAAAGCAAAGCAACGGCGACATCACTGCTGAGTCCTCACTAAAGTCACTGTTCGTTGGCCGCGCCGCGTCCCTATGTTTTTGCAGATTCTCCATTGCTTGCTTCGCAACTGCACGTTGGCCGGGTGTGACAGCTAGAAAAGCATTAGCAAGCAACTTCTCACCAGATTTCTTGGACTTCTCCGTGGACGCCAGACGGTTCTCCTTGTTGCTACTCCCGACATCTGTGTCAGGTGCCGGCCGCTTACCCTTCCCGGCCGTTGTCATTGTTGTAAAAGAAACGGCACACCCGGAAATGAGGGAGAAGACAGAAAGAGGCATGTTCACAGAAATGCGGTGGGGCAAAGAGGGTGGGTCACACCTTGTTTTGCTCTTGATGATGATGCCACTCTCCAAAATTGCACCCGCAGATGATGCGTCTCTCGCCTCCGGAACGGCTGCACCTGCGGATGAAGATGCCGCCCTTGCCACAGAAAAATGGTACTATTCAGGCGGCATCGCACTGCACTGCTCTGCACTTGCCGCACTGCAGACCACTTGCCGCACTGCACTGCACTTTCTGCACTGCACTGCTCTGCACTTGCCGCACTGCACAGCAGTTGCCGCACTGCACTGCAGTTGCCGCACTACACAGCAGTTGCCGCCTTGCACTGCATTTGCCGCACTGCACTCCACTTGCGGCCCTGCAGTGCACTTGCCGCACTGCAATGCACTTTCTGCACTGCACTGCTCTACATTTGCCGCAGTGGACTTGGAGCAGTGCACCGCCGTTGCTGCACTGCACTGCACTTGGAGGACCGGGAGCACTTGGAGTGCTTGGAGCACTTGGAGCACTTGGAGCACTTGGAGCACTTGGAGGTCGTGGGGCACCTCGGGAGCACTGTCAGTTGGACCACTCACTTGAGGATTCTGACGGTACTTTCATGTGCCATGCTGGGTATGGCGGTGCGACACGCAGCACATGGGCTTGGCGGCGCGTTGAACGCACCGCCAAGCGATGCACTGTTATGCACATTCGACGTTATTCGTAGCGGCGCGGGGAACTGGCATGGTCGCATGATAAACACGGTCACCGCCGTCTATCGGTCCATTCACGGTGCATGTTATTTGTTGGGGATGTACGAGGCACCATGGCGAATCGGTCCGCACAAGCGGCCCGTCCGGACTGTTGTGAGTGCTGGCTGTCGACTGGCCGTTGAAACTGACGGGAGCAGTTTAGTAGAGAGTGGTTTGCATGTGGTTCACGGTTCGAACGGCGTTCTAAGCATTTAACTTAGGCCAACGGTACGTAACGCCTCTTGGTCGTCACGTCCATCGGACGTCAAGACCAGCGGACGTCAAGTCGACTACGATCGGACGACGCAGATGGAGTCGATCTCGATCCAGGTAGAACGGTCGTTCCGCACGCACCGTCGCAAGCGACATCTCGCTACAGTCTTCTTGTATGGTGGTGAACCAATAATCCGAGTGTGTGAAAAAAGGTTTGTCGAATTGGACTTTGAAGAGCCAGAACATTTCAGGTTTGCCAACCGTCGGTTGGCAAACTCTACTTTGTTGTGCGAATTTTGTTTTCCGAAGCGTCGACGTCGGCTGAACACTTCCGCATCACATGATTGACACAACAATATAGCACGACTGAATCCGCGGCTGACGGTGCGTATCCCCAGCCGGTTCTTTCCGGTTCCATGCTCCTTTCAACCGAAAGCAGGGTCGGGTTATACGGTTCAACATGTACCAATCTTCCACACGCATTGTGCTTTGGGAAACAGCGTTAAAACGAAGAAAAAATGCTACTTTTTGTTCGGTTCAACAGAATCGGTTTGAACCGTCAAGAACCGGCGAGACCGCACCGAACCGAACCGAACCGAAACTCCAGAAGAGACATCGAACCGAACCTGGAACTGGCGGTTCAGGTTCACCCGGTTCGGTCAACCGGTGTGACTGAACCGGACCCAATCGGTTCGCGACCGGTTCCGGTTCGCAGACCCGATTCAGGGGCAAGAACCTGAACCATTTGGCACCCCTACACCGACCCACACCTACCGACAACCACCAAACCACACCTACTAACAAACCACCAACCCACACCTACCGACAGCCACCAACCCACTCCTACCGACAACCACCAACGCACACCTACCGACTAACCACCAACCCACACCTACCGAAAACCACCACCAACCCACACCTACCGACAACCACCACCCCACACCTACCGACAGCCACCACCCCACACCTACCGACAGCCACCACCCGACACCTACCGACAGCCACCACCCCACACCTACCGACAGCCACCACCCGACACCTACCGACAGCCACCACCCCACACCTACCGACAGCCACCACCCGACACCTACCGACAGCCACCACCCCACACCTACCGACAGCCACCACCCGACACCTACCGACAGCCACCACCCCACACCTACCGACAGCCACCACCCGACACCTACCGACAGCCACCACCCCACACCTACCGACAGCCACCACCCGACACCTACCGACAGCCACCACCCCACACCTACCGACAGCCACCACCCGACACCTACCGACAGCCACCACCCCACACCTACCGACAGCCACCACCCGACACCTACCGACAGCCACCACCCCACACCTACCGACAGCCACCACCCGACACCTACCGACAGCCACCACCCCACACCTACCGACAGCCACCACCCGACACCTACCGACAGCCACCACCCCACACCTACCGACAGCCACCACCCGACACCTACCGACAGCCACCACCCCACACCTACCGACAGCCACCACCCGACACCTACCGACAGCCACCACCCCACACCTACCGACAGCCACCACCCGACACCTACCGACAGCCACCACCCCACACCTACCGACAGCCACCACCCGACACCTACCGACAGCCACCACCCCACACCTACCGACAGCCACCACCCGACACCTACCGACAGCCACCACCCCACACCTACCGACAGCCACCACCCGACACCTACCGACAGCCACCACCCCACACCTACCGACAGCCACCACCCGACACCTACCGACAGCCACCACCCCACACCTACCGACAGCCACCACCCGACACCTACCGACAGCCACCACCCCACACCTACCGACAGCCACCACCCGACACCTACCGACAGCCACCACCCCACACCTACCGACAGCCACCACCCGACACCTACCGACAGCCACCACCCCACACCTACCGACAGCCACCACCCGACACCTACCGACAGCCACCACCCCACACCTACCGACAGCCACCACCCGACACCTACCGACAGCCACCACCCCACACCTACCGACAGCCACCACCCGACACCTACCGACAGCCACCACCCCACACCTACCGACAGCCACCACCCGACACCTACCGACAGCCACCACCCCACACCTACCGACAGCCACCACCCGACACCTACCGACAGCCACCACCCCACACCTACCGACAGCCACCACCCGACACCTACCGACAGCCACCACCCCACACCTACCGACAGCCACCACCCCACACCTCCCGACAACCACCACCCCACACCTACCGACAACCGCCAACCCACACCTACCGACAACCACCAACCCACACCTACCGACAACCACCAACCCACACCTACCGACAGCCACCACCCCACACCTACCGACAACCACCAACCCACACCTACCGACAGCCACCAACCGACACCTACCGACAACCACCAACCGACACCTACCAACAACCACCAACCGACACCTACCGACAGCCACCAACCCACACCTACCGACAACGACCAACCCACACCTACCGACAGCCACCAACCCACACCTACCGACAGCCACCAACCCACACCTACCGACAACCACCAACCGACACGTACCGACAACGACAACCACCAACCCACACCTACCGACAACCATCAACCCACACGTACCGAGTCGGTAGGTGTCGGTTGGTGGTTGTCGGTACTACCAACAACCACCTACCGACACCTACCGACAGCCACCGACCGACACCTACCGACAGCCACCGACCGACACCTATCGACAACCACCAACCCACACCTACCGACAACCACCAACCCACACCTACCGACAGCCACCAACCCACACCTACCGACAGCCACCACCCCACACCTACCGACAGCTACCACCATCCCACACCTACCGACAACCACCAACCCACACCTACCGACAGCCACCACCCCACACCTACCGACAGCCACCACCCCACACCTACCGACAACCACCAACCGACACCTATCGACAACCACCAACCGACACCTACCGACAACCACCAACCCACACCTACCGACAGCCACCACCCCACACCTACCGACAGCCACCAACCCACACCTACCGACAACCACCAACCGACACCTATCGACAACCACCAACCCACACCTACCGACAACCACCACCTCACACCTACCAACAGCCACCAACCGAGACCTACCGACAGCCACCAACCGACACCTACCGACAACGACCAACCCACACCCACCGACAGCCACCAACCGACACCTACCGACAACCACCAACCCACACCTACCGACAACCACCAACCCACACTTACCAACAGCCACCAACCCAAACCTACCTACAACCACCAACCGACACCTACCGGCAGCCACCAACCCACACCCACCGACAACCACCAACCGACACCTAGCGACAGCCACCAACGGACACCTACCGACAGCCACCAACCGACACCTACCGACGACCACCATCTCACACCTAACGACAGCCACTGTTGCACCTGGGTTCAACTCCGTGGCAAGGCACAGGAGAGACAGCACGAAGGCAGCGTTGGTGCCGATGAAAACGATTGCGGTGAAGGCAATAGTGGTGATGACGACAGCAGCGTATGGAGCAGAGGCAAAGGCAGTGCCTGAAGGGGATGGGCGCAGCAGTGGCGGCCGCAGCGGCCATGACACAACAAGGACGCCAACTATGGCGTGCTGGACAAAAACGATGACATCAACGAAGACCGTGGAGGGATGAAGATGTCAACGGCGGTGGTGGCGGCAGCACAAAGACATCGACGGCATTCAGGACAAAGAGGACAACGATTCGGCCGCCACCAACGTCACCGCCCCCAACACCACCGCCACCAAAGATGACAACGACGAGGGCGATGACACCCCACAACACCGTCACCACCACCGCCGCTGCCGCCACCAACAATGTCAACGATGACGACAACGACGACGATGACGACAACGTGGACGACGACGATGACGACGAGGAAGACGACGACGACAACGACGACGACGACGACAACGACGACGACGACGACGACAACGAC
>SZWC01027767.1:8765-25080 GCA_023375785.1 Penium margaritaceum | reverse complement strand
TGGCACAACTCTGGCACAACTCTGGCACAACTCTGGCACAACTCTGGCACAACTCTGGCACAACTCTGGCACAACTCTAGCACAACTCTAGCAAAACTCTGGCACAACTCTGGCACAGTTCTGGCACCACTCTGGCAAGCCTTTGGCACAACTCTGGCAAAACTCTGGCACACCTCTGGCACAATTCTGGCACAACTCTGGCATAGCTCTGGCACAGCTCGGACAAAACGATAGTACAACTCGGGCACAACTCTGGCACAACTCTGGCACAACTCTGGCATAACTCTCGCACAACTCTGGCACCACTCTGGCACAACTCTAGCACAACTCTGGCACAACTCTGGCACAACTTTGGCACACCTATGGCACAACTCTGGAACAACTCTAGCACAACTATAGCATAACTCTGGCACGTCTCTGGCACAACTCTGGCACAACGCTGGCACAACTCTAGCACAACGCTGGCACAACTCTAGCACAACGCTGGCACAACTCTAGCACAACGCTGGCACAACTCTAGCACAACGCTGGCACAACTCTAGCACAACGCTGGCACAACTCTAGCACAACGCTGGCACAACTCTAGCACAACGCTGGCACAACTCTAGCACAACGCTGGCACAACTCTAGCACAACGCTGGCACAACTCTAGCACAACGCTGGCACAACTCTAGCACAACGCTGGCACAACTCTAGCACAACGCTGGCACAACTCTAGCACAACGCTGGCACAACTCTAGCACAACGCTGGCACAACTCTAGCACAACGCTGGCACAACTCTAGCACAACGCTGGCACAACTCTAGCACAACGCTGGCACAACTCTAGCACAACGCTGGCACAACTCTAGCACAACGCTGGCACAACTCTAGCACAACGCTGGCACAACTCTAGCACAACGCTGGCACAACTCTAGCACAACGCTGGCACAACTCTAGCACAACGCTGGCACAACTCTAGCACAACGCTGGCACAACTCTAGCACAACGCTGGCACAACTCTAGCACAACGCTGGCACAACTCTAGCACAACGCTGGCACAACTCTAGCACAACGCTGGCACAACTCTAGCACAACGCTGGCACAACTCTAGCACAACGCTGGCACAACTCTAGCACAACGCTGGCACAACTCTAGCACAACGCTGGCACAACTCTAGCACAACGCTGGCACAACTCTAGCACAACGCTGGCACAACTCTAGCACAACGCTGGCACAACTCTAGCACAACGCTGGCACAACTCTAGCACAACGCTGGCACAACTCTAGCACAACGCTGGCACAACTCTAGCACAACGCTGGCACAACTCTAGCACAACGCTGGCACAACTCTAGCACAACGCTGGCACAACTCTAGCACAACGCTGGCACAACTCTAGCACAACGCTGGCACAACTCTAGCACAACGCTGGCACAACTCTAGCACAACGCTGGCACAACTCTAGCACAACGCTGGCACAACTCTAGCACAACGCTGGCACAACTCTAGCACAACGCTGGCACAACTCTAGCACAACGCTGGCACAACTCTAGCACAACGCTGGCACAACTCTAGCACAACGCTGGCACAACTCTAGCACAACGCTGGCACAACTCTAGCACAACGCTGGCACAACTCTAGCACAACGCTGGCACAACTCTAGCACAACGCTGGCACAACTCTAGCACAACGCTGGCACAACTCTAGCACAACGCTGGCACAACTCTAGCACAACGCTGGCACAACTCTAGCACAACGCTGGCACAACTCTAGCACAACGCTGGCACAACTCTAGCACAACGCTGGCACAACTCTAGCACAACGCTGGCACAACTCTAGCACAACGCTGGCACAACTCTAGCACAACGCTGGCACAACTCTAGCACAACGCTGGCACAACTCTAGCACAACGCTGGCACAACTCTAGCACAACGCTGGCACAACTCTAGCACAACGCTGGCACAACTCTAGCACAACGCTGGCACAACTCTAGCACAACGCTGGCACAACTCTAGCACAACGCTGGCACAACTCTAGCACAACGCTGGCACAACTCTAGCACAACGCTGGCACAACTCTAGCACAACGCTGGCACAACTCTAGCACAACGCTGGCACAACTCTAGCACAACGCTGGCACAACTCTAGCACAACGCTGGCACAACTCTAGCACAACGCTGGCACAACTCTAGCACAACGCTGGCACAACTCTAGCACAACGCTGGCACAACTCTAGCACAACGCTGGCACAACTCTAGCACAACGCTGGCACAACTCTAGCACAACGCTGGCACAACTCTAGCACAACGCTGGCACAACTCTAGCACAACGCTGGCACAACTCTAGCACAACGCTGGCACAACTCTAGCACAACGCTGGCACAACTCTAGCACAACGCTGGCACAACTCTAGCACAACGCTGGCACAACTCTAGCACAACGCTGGCACAACTCTAGCACAACGCTGGCACAACTCTAGCACAACGCTGGCACAACTCTAGCACAACGCTGGCACAACTCTAGCACAACGCTGGCACAACTCTAGCACAACGCTGGCACAACTCTAGCACAACGCTGGCACAACTCTAGCACAACGCTGGCACAACTCTAGCACAACGCTGGCACAACTCTAGCACAACGCTGGCACAACTCTAGCACAACGCTGGCACAACTCTAGCACAACGCTGGCACAACTCTAGCACAACGCTGGCACAACTCTAGCACAACGCTGGCACAACTCTAGCACAACGCTGGCACAACTCTAGCACAACGCTGGCACAACTCTAGCACAACGCTGGCACAACTCTAGCACAACGCTGGCACAACTCTAGCACAACGCTGGCACAACTCTAGCACAACGCTGGCACAACTCTAGCACAACGCTGGCACAACTCTAGCACAACGCTGGCACAACTCTAGCACAACGCTGGCACAACTCTAGCACAACGCTGGCACAACTCTAGCACAACGCTGGCACAACTCTAGCACAACGCTGGCACAACTCTAGCACAACGCTGGCACAACTCTAGCACAACGCTGGCACAACTCTAGCACAACGCTGGCACAACTCTAGCACAACGCTGGCACAACTCTAGCACAACGCTGGCACAACTCTAGCACAACGCTGGCACAACTCTAGCACAACGCTGGCACAACTCTAGCACAACGCTGGCACAACTCTAGCACAACGCTGGCACAACTCTAGCACAACGCTGGCACAACTCTAGCACAACGCTGGCACAACTCTAGCACAACGCTGGCACAACTCTAGCACAACGCTGGCACAACTCTAGCACAACGCTGGCACAACTCTAGCACAACGCTGGCACAACTCTAGCACAACGCTGGCACAACTCTAGCACAACGCTGGCACAACTCTAGCACAACGCTGGCACAACTCTAGCACAACGCTGGCACAACTCTAGCACAACGCTGGCACAACTCTAGCACAACGCTGGCACAACTCTAGCACAACGCTGGCACAACTCTAGCACAACGCTGGCACAACTCTAGCACAACGCTGGCACAACTCTAGCACAACGCTGGCACAACTCTAGCACAACGCTGGCACAACTCTAGCACAACGCTGGCACAACTCTAGCACAACGCTGGCACAACTCTAGCACAACGCTGGCACAACTCTAGCACAACGCTGGCACAACTCTAGCACAACGCTGGCACAACTCTAGCACAACGCTGGCACAACTCTAGCACAACGCTGGCACAACTCTAGCACAACGCTGGCACAACTCTAGCACAACGCTGGCACAACTCTAGCACAACGCTGGCACAACTCTAGCACAACGCTGGCACAACTCTAGCACAACGCTGGCACAACTCTAGCACAACGCTGGCACAACTCTAGCACAACGCTGGCACAACTCTAGCACAACGCTGGCACAACTCTAGCACAACGCTGGCACAACTCTAGCACAACGCTGGCACAACTCTAGCACAACGCTGGCACAACTCTAGCACAACGCTGGCACAACTCTAGCACAACGCTGGCACAACTCTAGCACAACGCTGGCACAACTCTAGCACAACGCTGGCACAACTCTAGCACAACGCTGGCACAACTCTAGCACAACGCTGGCACAACTCTAGCACAACGCTGGCACAACTCTAGCACAACGCTGGCACAACTCTAGCACAACGCTGGCACAACTCTAGCACAACGCTGGCACAACTCTAGCACAACGCTGGCACAACTCTAGCACAACGCTGGCACAACTCTAGCACAACGCTGGCACAACTCTAGCACAACGCTGGCACAACTCTAGCACAACGCTGGCACAACTCTAGCACAACGCTGGCACAACTCTAGCACAACGCTGGCACAACTCTAGCACAACGCTGGCACAACTCTAGCACAACGCTGGCACAACTCTAGCACAACGCTGGCACAACTCTAGCACAACGCTGGCACAACTCTAGCACAACGCTGGCACAACTCTAGCACAACGCTGGCACAACTCTAGCACAACGCTGGCACAACTCTAGCACAACGCTGGCACAACTCTAGCACAACGCTGGCACAACTCTAGCACAACGCTGGCACAACTCTAGCACAACGCTGGCACAACTCTAGCACAACGCTGGCACAACTCTAGCACAACGCTGGCACAACTCTGGGACAACTCTGGCACAACTCTGGTACACCTCTGGCACAACTATGGCACAGCTCTGGCATAACTCTGGCACAGCTCTGGCACACCTCTGGCACAACTCTGGCATACCTATGGCACAACTCTGCAACAAATCTGGCACAACTATAGCAAAACTCTGGCACAACTCTGGCACAACTCTGGCACAGCTCTGACAAAACTCTAGCACAACTCTGACACAACTCTGGCACAAGTCTGGCACAACTCTGGCACAACTCTGGCACAACTCTGGCACAATTCTGGCAGAACTCTGGCACAACGCTGCCACAACTCTGGCACAACTCTGGCACATCTGTGGCACAACTATCACACAACTCTTGCAAAGCTCTGGCACAACTCTGGCACAACAATGGAACAACTCTGGCACAACTCTGGCACAGCTCTGGCACAACTCTGGCACAACTCTGGTACAACTGTGGCACAACTCTGGCACAACTCTGCCACAACTGTGCCACAACTCTGGAAAAACTCTGGCACAACTCTGGCACAATGCTTGCACAAATATGGCACAACTCTGGCACAACTCTGGCACAACTCTGGCACAACTATGGCACAGCTCTGGCACAGATCTGACAAAACGCTAGCACAACTCAGGCACAACTCTGACACAACTCTGGCACAACTTTGGCACAATTCTGGCACAACTCTGGCACAACTCTGGCACAACTCTGGCATAACGCTGGCACAGCTCTGGTACAACTCTGGCACAACTCTGGCACAACTCTGGCACACCTACGGCACAACTCTGCAACAAATCTGGCACAACTATAGCAAAACTATGGCACAACTCTGGCACAACTCTGGCACAGCTCTGACAAAACTCTAGCACAACCCCGGCACAACTCTGGCACAACTCTGGCACAACTCTGGCACAACTCTTACACAACTCTTGCACAACCCAGGCACAACCCAGGCACAACTATGGCAGAACTCTGGCAAAACTCTGGCACAACTCTGGCACAACTCTGGCACAACTCTGGCACAACTCTGGCACCACTCTGGCACAACTCTGGCACAACTCTGGCACAACTCTTGCACACATATGGCACAACTCTGGAACAACTCTGGCACAACTAAAGCACAACTCTGGCACGTCTCTGGCACAACTCTGGCACAAATCTGGCACAACTCTGGCACAACTCTGGCACAACTCTGGCACAACACTGGCACAACTCTGGCACAACTCTGGCACAACTCTGGCACAACTCTGGCACAACTCTGGTACAACTCTGGCACAACTCTGGCACAATTCTGGCACAACTCTGGCACACCTCTGGCACAACTCTGGCACAGCTCTGGCACAACTCTTGCACAACGCTGGCACAACTCTGGCACAATTCTGGCACAACTCTGGCACACCTCTGGCACAACTCTGGCACAGCTCTGGCACAACTCTTGCACAACGCTGGCACAACTCTGGCACAATTCTGGCACAACTCTGGCACACCTCTGGCACAACTCTGGCACAGCTCTGGCACAACTCTTGCACAACGCTGGCACAACTCTGGCACAATTCTGGCACAACTCTGGCACACCTCTGGCACAACTCTGGCACAGCTCTGGCACAACTCTTGCACAACGCTGGCACAACTCTGGCACAATTCTGGCACAACTCTGGCACACCTCTGGCACAACTCTGGCACAGCTCTGGCACAACTCTTGCACAACGCTGGCACAACTCTGGCACAATTCTGGCACAACTCTGGCACACCTCTGGCACAACTCTGGCACAGCTCTGGCACAACTCTTGCACAACGCTGGCACAACTCTGGCACAATTCTGGCACAACTCTGGCACACCTCTGGCACAACTCTGGCACAGCTCTGGCACAACTCTTGCACAACGCTGGCACAACTCTGGCACAATTCTGGCACAACTCTGGCACACCTCTGGCACAACTCTGGCACAGCTCTGGCACAACTCTTGCACAACGCTGGCACAACTCTGGCACAATTCTGGCACAACTCTGGCACACCTCTGGCACAACTCTGGCACAGCTCTGGCACAACTCTTGCACAACGCTGGCACAACTCTGGCACAATTCTGGCACAACTCTGGCACACCTCTGGCACAACTCTGGCACAGCTCTGGCACAACTCTTGCACAACGCTGGCACAACTCTGGCACAATTCTGGCACAACTCTGGCACACCTCTGGCACAACTCTGGCACAGCTCTGGCACAACTCTTGCACAACGCTGGCACAACTCTGGCACAATTCTGGCACAACTCTGGCACACCTCTGGCACAACTCTGGCACAGCTCTGGCACAACTCTTGCACAACGCTGGCACAACTCTGGCACAATTCTGGCACAACTCTGGCACACCTCTGGCACAACTCTGGCACAGCTCTGGCACAACTCTTGCACAACGCTGGCACAACTCTGGCACAATTCTGGCACAACTCTGGCACACCTCTGGCACAACTCTGGCACAGCTCTGGCACAACTCTTGCACAACGCTGGCACAACTCTGGCACAATTCTGGCACAACTCTGGCACACCTCTGGCACAACTCTGGCACAGCTCTGGCACAACTCTTGCACAACGCTGGCACAACTCTGGCACAATTCTGGCACAACTCTGGCACACCTCTGGCACAACTCTGGCACAGCTCTGGCACAACTCTTGCACAACGCTGGCACAACTCTGGCACAATTCTGGCACAACTCTGGCACACCTCTGGCACAACTCTGGCACAGCTCTGGCACAACTCTTGCACAACGCTGGCACAACTCTGGCACAATTCTGGCACAACTCTGGCACACCTCTGGCACAACTCTGGCACAGCTCTGGCACAACTCTTGCACAACGCTGGCACAACTCTGGCACAATTCTGGCACAACTCTGGCACACCTCTGGCACAACTCTGGCACAGCTCTGGCACAACTCTTGCACAACGCTGGCACAACTCTGGCACAATTCTGGCACAACTCTGGCACACCTCTGGCACAACTCTGGCACAGCTCTGGCACAACTCTTGCACAACGCTGGCACAACTCTGGCACAATTCTGGCACAACTCTGGCACACCTCTGGCACAACTCTGGCACAGCTCTGGCACAACTCTTGCACAACGCTGGCACAACTCTGGCACAATTCTGGCACAACTCTGGCACACCTCTGGCACAACTCTGGCACAGCTCTGGCACAACTCTTGCACAACGCTGGCACAACTCTGGCACAATTCTGGCACAACTCTGGCACACCTCTGGCACAACTCTGGCACAGCTCTGGCACAACTCTTGCACAACGCTGGCACAACTCTGGCACAATTCTGGCACAACTCTGGCACACCTCTGGCACAACTCTGGCACAGCTCTGGCACAACTCTTGCACAACGCTGGCACAACTCTGGCACAATTCTGGCACAACTCTGGCACACCTCTGGCACAACTCTGGCACAGCTCTGGCACAACTCTTGCACAACGCTGGCACAACTCTGGCACAATTCTGGCACAACTCTGGCACACCTCTGGCACAACTCTGGCACAGCTCTGGCACAACTCTTGCACAACGCTGGCACAACTCTGGCACAATTCTGGCACAACTCTGGCACACCTCTGGCACAACTCTGGCACAGCTCTGGCACAACTCTTGCACAACGCTGGCACAACTCTGGCACAATTCTGGCACAACTCTGGCACACCTCTGGCACAACTCTGGCACAGCTCTGGCACAACTCTTGCACAACGCTGGCACAACTCTGGCACAATTCTGGCACAACTCTGGCACACCTCTGGCACAACTCTGGCACAGCTCTGGCACAACTCTTGCACAACGCTGGCACAACTCTGGCACAATTCTGGCACAACTCTGGCACACCTCTGGCACAACTCTGGCACAGCTCTGGCACAACTCTTGCACAACGCTGGCACAACTCTGGCACAATTCTGGCACAACTCTGGCACACCTCTGGCACAACTCTGGCACAGCTCTGGCACAACTCTTGCACAACGCTGGCACAACTCTGGCACAATTCTGGCACAACTCTGGCACACCTCTGGCACAACTCTGGCACAGCTCTGGCACAACTCTTGCACAACGCTGGCACAACTCTGGCACAATTCTGGCACAACTCTGGCACACCTCTGGCACAACTCTGGCACAGCTCTGGCACAACTCTTGCACAACGCTGGCACAACTCTGGCACAATTCTGGCACAACTCTGGCACACCTCTGGCACAACTCTGGCACAGCTCTGGCACAACTCTTGCACAACGCTGGCACAACTCTGGCACAATTCTGGCACAACTCTGGCACACCTCTGGCACAACTCTGGCACAGCTCTGGCACAACTCTTGCACAACGCTGGCACAACTCTGGCACAATTCTGGCACAACTCTGGCACACCTCTGGCACAACTCTGGCACAGCTCTGGCACAACTCTTGCACAACGCTGGCACAACTCTGGCACAATTCTGGCACAACTCTGGCACACCTCTGGCACAACTCTGGCACAGCTCTGGCACAACTCTTGCACAACGCTGGCACAACTCTGGCACAATTCTGGCACAACTCTGGCACACCTCTGGCACAACTCTGGCACAGCTCTGGCACAACTCTTGCACAACGCTGGCACAACTCTGGCACAATTCTGGCACAACTCTGGCACACCTCTGGCACAACTCTGGCACAGCTCTGGCACAACTCTTGCACAACGCTGGCACAACTCTGGCACAATTCTGGCACAACTCTGGCACACCTCTGGCACAACTCTGGCACAGCTCTGGCACAACTCTTGCACAACGCTGGCACAACTCTGGCACAATGCTGGCACAACTCTGGCAAAACTCTCGCACAACTCTGGCACAACTATGGCACAACTCTGGCACAATTCTGGCACACCTCTGACACAACTCTAGCACAAATCTGGCACAACTATGGCACAGCTCTGGCATAACTCTGACAAAACGCTAACACAACTTGGGCACAACTTTGGCACAACTTTGGTACAACTCTGGCACAACTCTGCCACAACTCTGGCACACCTCTGGCACAACTCTGGCACAGCTCTGAAAAAACTCTAGCACAACTCACGCACAACTCTGACACAACTCTGGAACAACTGTGGCACAACTGAGGCACATCTCTGGCAAACCTCTGGCACAACTCTGGTACAACTCTGGCACAACTCTGGCATAACTCTGGCTCAACTCTGGCACAACTCTGGCACAACTCTTGCACAACTCTAGCATAAATCGGGCACAACTCTGGCACAACTCTGGCACAACTCTGGCACAACTCTGGCGCAACTCCGGCACAACTTTAGCACAACTCTGGCACAACTCTAGCACAGCTCTGGCACAACTCTAGCACAGCTCTGGCACAACTCTAGCACAGCTCTGGCACAACTCTAGCACAGCTCTGGCACAACTCTAGCACAGCTCTGGCACAACTCTAGCACAGCTCTGGCACAACTCTAGCACAGCTCTGGCACAACTCTAGCACAGCTCTGGCACAACTCTAGCACAGCTCTGGCACAACTCTAGCACAGCTCTGGCACAACTCTAGCACAGCTCTGGCACAACTCTAGCACAGCTCTGGCACAACTCTAGCACAGCTCTGGCACAACTCTAGCACAGCTCTGGCACAACTCTAGCACAGCTCTGGCACAACTCTAGCACAGCTCTGGCACAACTCTAGCACAGCTCTGGCACAACTCTAGCACAGCTCTGGCACAACTCTAGCACAGCTCTGGCACAACTCTAGCACAGCTCTGGCACAACTCTAGCACAGCTCTGGCACAACTCTAGCACAGCTCTGGCACAACTCTAGCACAGCTCTGGCACAACTCTAGCACAGCTCTGGCACAACTCTAGCACAGCTCTGGCACAACTCTAGCACAGCTCTGGCACAACTCTAGCACAGCTCTGGCACAACTCTAGCACAGCTCTGGCACAACTCTAGCACAGCTCTGGCACAACTCTAGCACAGCTCTGGCACAACTCTAGCACAGCTCTGGCACAACTCTAGCACAGCTCTGGCACAACTCTAGCACAGCTCTGGCACAACTCTAGCACAGCTCTGGCACAACTCTAGCACAGCTCTGGCACAACTCTAGCACAGCTCTGGCACAACTCTAGCACAGCTCTGGCACAACTCTAGCACAGCTCTGGCACAACTCTAGCACAGCTCTGGCACAACTCTAGCACAGCTCTGGCACAACTCTAGCACAGCTCTGGCACAACTCTAGCACAGCTCTGGCACAACTCTAGCACAGCTCTGGCACAACTCTAGCACAGCTCTGGCACAACTCTAGCACAGCTCTGGCACAACTCTAGCACAGCTCTGGCACAACTCTAGCACAGCTCTGGCACAACTCTAGCACAGCTCTGGCACAACTCTAGCACAGCTCTGGCACAACTCTAGCACAGCTCTGGCACAACTCTAGCACAGCTCTGGCACAACTCTAGCACAGCTCTGGCACAACTCTAGCACAGCTCTGGCACAACTCTAGCACAGCTCTGGCACAACTCTAGCACAGCTCTGGCACAACTCTAGCACAGCTCTGGCACAACTCTAGCACAGCTCTGGCACAACTCTAGCACAGCTCTGGCACAACTCTAGCACAGCTCTGGCACAACTCTAGCACAGCTCTGGCACAACTCTAGCACAGCTCTGGCACAACTCTAGCACAGCTCTGGCACAACTCTAGCACAGCTCTGGCACAACTCTAGCACAGCTCTGGCACAACTCTAGCACAGCTCTGGCACAACTCTAGCACAGCTCTGGCACAACTCTAGCACAGCTCTGGCACAACTCTAGCACAGCTCTGGCACAACTCTAGCACAGCTCTGGCACAACTCTAGCACAGCTCTGGCACAACTCTAGCACAGCTCTGGCACAACTCTAGCACAGCTCTGGCACAACTCTAGCACAGCTCTGGCACAACTCTAGCACAGCTCTGGCACAACTCTAGCACAGCTCTGGCACAACTCTAGCACAGCTCTGGCACAACTCTAGCACAGCTCTGGCACAACTCTAGCACAGCTCTGGCACAACTCTAGCACAGCTCTGGCACAACTCTAGCACAGCTCTGGCACAACTCTAGCACAGCTCTGGCACAACTCTAGCACAACTCTGGCAGAGCTCTGGCACATCTCTGGCACACCTCTGGCACAACTATGGCACAACTCTGGAATAGCTCTGGCACAACTCTGGCATAGCTCTGGCATAGCTCAGACACAACGCTAGCACAACTCGGGCCCAACTGTGGCACGACTCTCGCACAACTCTGGCACAACTCTTGTATAACCCTAGCACAACTCTGGCACAATTCTCGAACAACTCTGGCACAACTCTGGCACAACTCTGGCACAATTCTGGCACAACTCTGGCAAAACTCTGGCACGAACGGTACAACTCTGGTACAACTCTGGCACAACTCTGGCACAACTCTGGCATAGCTCTGGCACAGCTCAGACAAAACGATAGCACAACTCGGGCAGAACTCTGGCATAACTCTCGCACAGCTCTGGCACAACTCTGGCACAACTCTGGCATAACGCTGGCACAGCTCTGGCACAACTCTGGCAAAACTCTGGCACAACTCTGGCACAACTATGGCACAACTCTGGCACAATTCTGGCACACCTCTGACATAACTCTAGCACAAATCTGGCACAACTATGGCACAGCTCTGGCATAACTCTGACAAAACGCTAACACAACTTGGGCACAACTCTGGCACAACTTTGGCACAACTCTGGCACAACTCTGCCACAACTCTGGCACACCTCTGGCACAACTCTGGCACATCTCTGGAAAAACTCTAGCACAACTCACGCACAACTCTGACCTAACTCTGGAACAACTGTGGCACAACTGAGGCACATCTTTGGCAAACCTCTGGCACAACTCTGGTACAACTCTGGCACAACTCTGGCACAACTCTGGCTCAACTCTGTTACAACTCTGGCACATTTCTTGCACAACTCTGGCATAAATCGGGCACAACTCTGGCACAACTCTGGCACAACTCTGGCACAACTCTGGGGCAACTCCGGCACAACTCTAGCACAACTCTGGCACAACTCTGGCATAACTCTGGCACAACTCTGGCATAACTCTGGCACAACTCTGGCATAACTCTGGCACAACTCTGGCATAACTCTGGCACAACTCTGGCATAACTCTGGCACAACTCTGGCATAACTCTGGCACAACTCTGGCATAACTCTGGCACAACTCTGGCATAACTCTGGCACAACTCTGGCATAACTCTGGCACAACTCTGGCATAACTCTGGCACAACTCTGGCATAACTCTGGCACAACTCTGGCATAACTCTGGCACAACTCTGGCATAACTCTGGCACAACTCTGGCATAACTCTGGCACAACTCTGGCATAACTCTGGCACAACTCTGGCATAACTCTGGCACAACTCTGGCATAACTCTGGCACAACTCTGGCATAACTCTGGCACAACTCTGGCATAACTCTGGCACAACTCTGGCATAACTCTGGCACAACTCTGGCATAACTCTGGCACAACTCTGGCATAACTCTGGCACAACTCTGGCATAACTCTGGCACAACTCTGGCATAACTCTGGCACAACTCTGGCATAACTCTGGCACAACTCTGGCATAACTCTGGCACAACTCTGGCATAACTCTGGCACAACTCTGGCATAACTCTGGCACAACTCTGGCATAACTCTGGCACAACTCTGGCATAACTCTGGCACAACTCTGGCATAACTCTGGCACAACTCTGGCATAACTCTGGCACAACTCTGGCATAACTCTGGCACAACTCTGGCATAACTCTGGCACAACTCTGGCATAACTCTGGCACAACTCTGGCATAACTCTGGCACAACTCTGGCATAACTCTGGCACAACTCTGGCATAACTCTGGCACAACTCTGGCATAACTCTGGCACAACTCTGGCATAACTCTGGCACAACTCTGGCATAACTCTGGCACAACTCTGGCATAACTCTGGCACAACTCTGGCATAACTCTGGCACAACTCTGGCATAACTCTGGCACAACTCTGGCATAACTCTGGCACAACTCTGGCATAACTCTGGCACAACTCTGGCATAACTCTGGCACAACTCTGGCATAACTCTGGCACAACTCTGGCATAACTCTGGCACAACTCTGGCATAACTCTGGCACAACTCTGGCATAACTCTGGCACAACTCTGGCATAACTCTGGCACAACTCTGGCATAACTCTGGCACAACTCTGGCATAACTCTGGCACAACTCTGGCATAACTCTGGCACAACTCTGGCATAACTCTGGCACAACTCTGGCATAACTCTGGCACAACTCTGGCATAACTCTGGCACAACTCTGGCATAACTCTGGCACAACTCTGGCATAACTCTGGCACAACTCTGGCATAACTCTGGCACAACTCTGGCATAACTCTGGCACAACTCTGGCATAACTCTGGCACAACTCTGGCATAACTCTGGCACAACTCTGGCATAACTCTGGCACAACTCTGGCATAACTCTGGCACAACTCTGGCATAACTCTGGCACAACTCTGGCATAACTCTGGCACAACTCTGGCATAACTCTGGCACAACTCTGGCATAACTCTGGCACAACTCTGGCATAACTCTGGCACAACTCTGGCATAACTCTGGCACAACTCTGGCATAACTCTGGCACAACTCTGGCATAACTCTGGCACAACTCTGGCATAACTCTGGCACAACTCTGGCATAACTCTGGCACAACTCTGGCATAACTCTGGCACAACTCTGGCATAACTCTGGCACAACTCTGGCATAACTCTGGCACAACTCTGGCATAACTCTGGCACAACTCTGGCATAACTCTGGCACAACTCTGGCATAACTCTGGCACAACTCTGGCATAACTCTGGCACAACTCTGGCATAACTCTGGCACAACTCTGGCATAACTCTGGCACAACTCTGGCATAACTCTGGCACAACTCTGGCATAACTCTGGCACAACTCTGGCATAACTCTGGCACAACTCTGGCATAACTCTGGCACAACTCTGGCATAACTCTGGCACAACTCTGGCATAACTCTGGCACAACTCTGGCATAACTCTGGCACAACTCTGGCATAACTCTGGCACAACTCTGGCATAACTCTGGCACAACTCTGGCATAACTCTGGCACAACTCTGGCATAACTCTGGCACAACTCTGGCATAACTCTGGCACAACTCTGGCATAACTCTGGCACAACTCTGGCATAACTCTGGCACAACTCTGGCATAACTCTGGCACAACTCTGGCATAACTCTGGCACAACTCTGGCATAACTCTGGCACAACTCTGGCATAACTCTGGCACAACTCTGGCATAACTCTGGCACAACTCTGGCATAACTCTGGCACAACTCTGGCATAACTCTGGCACAACTCTGGCATAACTCTGGCACAACTCTGGCATAACTCTGGCACAACTCTGGCATAACTCTGGCACAACTCTGGCATAACTCTGGCACAACTCTGGCATAACTCTGGCACAACTCTGGCATAACTCTGGCACAACTCTGGCATAACTCTGGCACAACTCTGGCATAACTCTGGCACAACTCTGGCATAGCTCTGGCATAGCTCAGACAAAACGATAGCACAACTCGGGTAGAACTCTGGCACAACTCTGGCACACCTCTGGCACGACTCTGGCACAACTCTGGCACAATTCTGGCACAACTCTGGCAAAACTCTGGCACGAACGATACAACTCTGGTACAACTCTGGCACAACTCTGGCATAGCTCTGGCACAGCTCGGACAAAACCATAGCACAACTTGGGCAGAACTCTCGCATAACTCTCGCACAACTCTGGCACAACTCTGGCACAACTCTGGCATAACGCTGGCACAGCTCTGGCACAACTCTGGCACAACTCTGGCTTAACTCTGGCACACCTATGGCACAACTCTGGCACAACTCTGGCACAACTATAGCACAACTCGGGCACAACTCTGGCACAACTCTGGCACAGCTCTGACAAAACTCTAGCACAACTCGGGCACAACTCTGACACAACTCTGGAACAACTCTGGCACAACTCTGGCACATCTCTGCCAAACCTCTGGCACAACTCTGGTACAACTCTGGCACAACTCTGGCACAACTCTGGCAGAACTCTGGCACAACTCTGGCACAACTCTGGCACAACTCTGGCACAACTCTAGTACAACTCTGGCGCAACTCTGGCACAACTCTGGCACAACTCTGGCACAAGTCTGGCACAACTCTGGCACAACTCTGGCACAACGCTGGCACATCTCTGGCAGAACTCTTGCACAACTCTGGCACAACTCTGGCACAACTCTGGCACAACTCTGGCAGAACTCTTCCACAACTCTGGCACAATTCTGGCACAACTCTGGCATAACTCTGGCACAACTCTTGCATAACTATGGCACAATTCTGGCACAACACTGGCACAACTCTGGCACAACTATGGCACAGCTCTGGAACAGCTTTGACAAAACGCTAGCAAAACTGGGGCACAACTCTGGCACAACTCTGGCACAATTCTGGCACAACTCTTGCACAACTCTGGCACAACGCTGGCAAAACTCTGGCACAACTCTGGAACAGCTCTGAAAAAACACTAGCACAACTGGGGCACAACTCTGGCACAACTCTGGCACAACTCTGGCACAACGCTGGCACAACTCTGGCACAACTCTGGCACAACTCTGGCAC
>SZWC01027765.1:8862-22158 GCA_023375785.1 Penium margaritaceum | reverse complement strand
AGAGAGAGAGAGAGAGAGAGAGAGAGAGAGAGAGAGTTGCAAAGGTAGGGAAACAATATACATGTAGAAGTAATAATCACTAGCATGTAATTCACTTTCAACTCTCAACATTTGTTTCTTAGTGAAAGGACAAGCATAAGAAAATGGAGCCTTATCTATGCTTGCGTCAGTGACAAAGGATTTCTTTCAAATTTTTCGGCGTACTCCCTTGGAGTGTCATAGTGGGTATGCGGAGTATTATACTGCTCCCCATGCCAATCTTTCCACAGTGGATATCTAAATTATTAGTTTTCAACACTGGCCCTCCGAAGTATTTTATGCATTTGTTGGAAATTATTGTCATTTTCTGCCAAAGTGGCCACCACATTCTTTTCTGCATAAAATTTGTATACTGTAAACTAGTTGCGAGGAAAGTGGGTATGCGGCAAAAGTAACCCATCCGCATCTCGCCAATTCTATTTTTTGCAAAAATTACATGGGCGGTGACGTGGGTGTCCTGATGAACCCTTGAAAAGCATCTTGTCCAACAAAAACCATCTTCTTGGTCAGCTCGTGGCCGTTCATTGCATAGGTCCCTTGACCATCGGTCTGCTTGCTAGATTTGGGTCTATCTTACGGTAAATGCTGTATTAAAGAGGTGATACTTGGGATGCTTTGTTGGGAGAAACCCCTTCAAACTCCTCAAAAACTGGCAAAAAATCCTTTATAACAACTACGGACTCCTTGTTTTTTGAGACGATTAGGCTATGATTGTTTCTTTTGTGATTGCATTCTCCTCTGTTTCCCTTTGTTCCATCTAGACTAGCCATTCTAATGCTCCGCAACACAGGTACCGATTGGCCACGTCCAAAGATATTGACTACGTGCATCAACTTGCGGCTACTATTCCTTCCTCCAATGCTTCCTCCTCCCTCACTTCCCACAATTGCCACTATGTCATGGTCACTCGATCAAAGGTAAGTGTGTTTCTTTGACATTAATGATGATGTAGATTGTGGCGCTACACCAGTCCACTTGAGGATTGTGTTTGTACAAGAAATCTCATTTGCGAATGATTTCTGGTCAATGATTGGACAAGCATTGTACACCATTACATTAAATAACTCTCCGGTTTATAGTCGGAGTGGTTTGAGTCGATGAACATGTAATTTCCCATCAACTTTATTTCTGTCATATATCCTTTGCTTCATTCACAATCACCACAACCAAATCATCTCGTTTCTTATGATATTGTGAGAAGCTCCTCCATCCAGTAGTGCTTGTATCATCTTGAAACCCCTTGGTTGCACTTGTAAAAGTATCACCAGATCAGTTTACGTCTTCATTAACTGGCTAAAACCATCTGCGTTTCTTTTAGCTACCCATGACATGATGACTGTTAGAAAGAGCTAGTCAAGAATTAGTAGAGGATGCAACAAGAAAGTTACAGTTGTAGCGTCAGATTAATGAACACAAACACAACCGATATCCTCGGACTTCACCAAGAAACACTCGAGTTGTGGCATCTAGGTGTGATTCTTCCATATTGAACCTAGCTAGGAGAGCTTGAGTGTGATAGTTGATTCTTCAGCCTCATTAGAAACATCATTGATATCCCCAGAAGATCTTGCGACGATAACCAAAGAGTTTTCTCTTCTTCCCAAGGAGTTAGTAGATATCTTTCTCTGATAGATTGCTTTATGGGCTTCCTCCTCTTTGGATTATTGATCATTCAATCAAATTGAAGCCAGGCAGCCAAACAATTTTCAAGGAAACCTACCAAATGAGCAATCACGAGCTGACAAAGCTGAATCAATAGCTAGAAAATGTTTTTGAGTGGGGATTTGTTCACTCAATTCCACACCCATAATTTATCTAGAAAGAGACAAATAGCAAGATGTTGATGTACATGGACTATAAAGCACTGAAGGATGTTATTTTCAATCTCTGTGAGTCTCAATGCCTTTGTAGAATGATCCTGAGATGGTATCACCAGATTGAGAGGATGGTACAATGAACTCGATACAGGTACTATGCACCACCACATCTATTACAAACCATATTCAGTACCAATGGCACTCATTGTATATTGAGGGTGCATTTACACTCTTTTAAAAAAATAGCATGAGATCGACAGAAGAATGGCATGAATCCATCAAAAGGTAAGGAATTTATGGGAGTTTGCATTGAAAGATTAATGCTTGACCCTTGAAATAACGTAGAAGGTCAAAGCGCACCTTGGTTCCCGGTTGGTCAATAAACAAAGGACCCTAGTGATTCTTGTGGCAGATTTTCATGGTTTATAGAAACAACAATAGCTTGGCCTTTTCTCCATGCAATGATGCAATTCTTGGTGCGTTGGTAACATGGGAAGATGAGCGGGGTGATAGTGAGACAGTAACGCTTGTCTGTGGTCCGTATAGAGCTGCACGCCGCTCGACAACTTCAGGTTGCGTAGGCTCTGTCACTATGTACATATTGTCTTGTAAATTGACACTTGAATAACAAGCACAATTTGCTTAGGCTTCATCATATGTGTTCTTGTGCTGTCCAAAGACAATCCTACACTTTCGCATAGAACCTAAGCTATGCACCAGCCTCTGTTTGGTCTTCTTTACCACCGGTGGTGCCTACATCATTGAGTTGAGACTAGCACACAATACCTGACTTTCACTTGGTATTAGAGCCACCCTTACCTTAAGAGCATAATCTTCTACGTGGCAACCTCTTCCAACCAGCATAGACCAGTACACATTTTGTCTCTCAGGTGAATCCATGCCTTAGGCCAACGATGTACTTTGTAGAAAGGTGGTAATCGGAGGACCTATTGAGGATGACGTTGTGCCAGAAGCTAGGATGACGTACGCCAGCAACTTAGCCATGGCCTCAACATTTTATGGAAAAGATGACATAACAGTAACCATGGAGTCGTAGAAGCTACTCGCTGCCATGCATGCCAAGACAGAATCTTTAGAGAAGTAAAATGCTTGCCTCAACCATGAGGCAAGAATTTAACTCATGGTAAGTAAAATGCTTTACCATGAGTTCACGAAGCATCAAGTGGCAATAACATTTGTAACTGCTACCATACACAACGTTGCATTGTATTTCAAAAGCCCATCAAGCCAGGGCCACATGACTTATCAAAGAAGGATGGGCTAGATTTGCATGCTTGGATACTCGGACTCAAGATGTAATTCACTCCTGTGGATGCCTCAACATACAAGGTGCATCATTGGATTGGTGGGCCAACGTGATGCAGTCCAATCCACACGGCAGCGCAGGAGCAATGGTCGTCGGTATTGCGGTTGTGGCTGGAATATCAACCCTGTCGACTACATACTCCAGCATTAATAATCATATTCTGAGATGAACGACCTCATGTATGCAGTTCACGGAGTCCTTTTTCAAGTGTCTCACCATTGACGACACGCTAAACAACACGCGCATCAAGCTATAGCGGCTTTACCAAACTGGCGGTGTCGTCAAGTACACTTGTAGTTTTTGTGAGACCATGGCCAGTTACAACTATGAATCTGACTTGTGCTTCCACTGTAGCAACAGCCTCAAGGACGACTCTCGATCTGTGACAGTGATTTATGATGTTAACAATGGCCTTCCGAGGATGATCGTTGCAGGAAAGGTACAATGCGCATGAGCAGCAGGCTCACGCCAACGGCCACAATTCTTACGGTGGTGGTTACGGTTATAGAACCGAGTGCAGCAGCATGTCCATGGATATTAGAGTGTTACAACAACGTGAGTGCTTCAATCGTGTCAAGCGTGGCCACATTGCGTGTGATTGACGAAGTTTAAAGAAGGGAGAAAACAAGGATAAGTGACAAGGGAAGGGGAATGAAGCCACAAAGGAAGGGGAGAAAGGATCAAAGGTGACAGGAGGAGAGCCGAGAGTAGATGATAGTACTCCTGGATCCTCTCCTTCCAAACCACCACTTGACCATCCACCCGAACACCTTGCGGCATAAGGGGATGTTTTAGGTTAAGGAATGGGATTTAGAGCAAGGGAAGGAACAGTCCACACTTCTCTTGAAGGCACGAGTGAAATGCATGAAAGAGATGGTGGAGAGTCTGCTAGATTGTGATGTGAACTGTTACTTTGTGAGCATGGAGTGTGCTTGGAGTTGAAACCTGGTGCTCTCGAGCAAGAAGCAGATTTCTAACCTTGTGGACGGCATGATTGAGGTGAAGTGGCTAGCCTTTCCTCTCTTCATTTGTGCTCGGTAGCTGTGCATACTTACCAAATACCTGGTTTGCCTAATGAAATATCACAATTAGATCTTGGGTTGTGGCTTCATCCATGAGTACAACCCCACCGTCAACTGAGAGGCACACACCACCTTAGTTAAGCTCAGAAACAGGGATTATTCCTTGTCCACGTGGTCCAAGAAGGAGGCCACAGAGGAAAACCTCAACGAACCTGACGTGGTACATGGGGCAAGTCATGAGCAGCCGAGGACCCAAGTCATGTTTTCTGTAGTGCCCAAAGAGCTTTGGAACATGTGTATGGAGTGAGAGGACGTATTTCCCAACACGCTCCTGACAGGTCTTCCACCGAACCGAACATTGTACCACCCTCAAATCTGGAGTGTGCACCCCTGTTCGTACAACATACCACATGAGCAGTGTACATAGGAGCAACTTAAGAAACAAGAAGCAAGTGACTAAGGTTACAAGGCAGGCCTTTATTCGCACCTCTTCATGCCGTTATGCTCTACCTAACCTGTGTGTGCAGAAAACGTCAGGGGATATGAGTGTGTGCATAGACTATCAAGCATTGAACGAGTTAGAAATCACGACTCAATGCCCGCTTCCATGGGCCAAGGAGCTCTTTCATCAGCTCTGTGTGCCTCACTATTTCTGAAAGATCAACCTCCAATCCGACTACCACTATACCTGCGTCACAGCACATGACGTGGTAAAGGTAACCTTCTGTACCTGGTACAGCCACAACGAGTTCTTCGTGATGCCTTTTTCTCTAATCAATGCGTCAGCCACCTTAACTTCAGCAATGAAAAACATGTTTAGGTTGAACTTGGACGAATTCATAGTGGTCAAAACATGATGAAAGTTTGATGTGGAACAGAATGGCAGAGGAGCAAGAGGAGCATGTGAGGAAGGTGCACAAGTTTGAAGGAAGACGAAACATTTGGCAAAGCTATCAATATGCGAGTTTCTGGAGGATAACATTGAACTTCTTGAAGACAAACTTGGCAACAGAAACATTTGCATGGATCCAAGCAAGATGTCTGCTGTACAAGAGTGGCCAAAAGTGTGTCATGTGTACAATGTGCAAGTATTATCTTGTTATTTCAACTTCTAACACAGTTTTACACTTGGTTGTGCATGCGCATCACCACTTTCCAACCTCACTCACAAAGACCGTAAGTGGAACTAGAGGGTCGGCAAACAAGAAGCCTTTGAGAATCTCATATGGGCTCTGACCTGTGCTCCAATATCGCACTTGGCTGCCAACAGCTGAAAGTTTGAGACGGCAATGAATGCATCGAACGTGGCCATAAGTGGTAATGTTTAAGAGGATTCTGGCAATGGTTCGCAGCTAGTTGCCTACTACTCGTGGAATCTGCGTGGGACGGAGCTGAACTATGCCACCCATGACAAGGAGATGCTCACCGTGATAGAAGCCTTAACAAATCAGCAGTGCTACCACAAGCCACAAAAGCGGACAGCCTAACCCAACCACCTCGCATTGAAGTAATTCAAAAAACACTTGAATCAGAGTCAGCTGCAAGCACGCTGGGTTGATGACCTTGATTCATACGTCAACTACAAGATTGTTTACCAGCCGGGTCAAATCAATCCAGCTGATGTCCTCTCACGGTGACCTGATCGGATGATGCGGGTTGCATCTCTCACCTTCCACAAGAATGCATTTCCTATGAAGCTCTTCATGGAGGAGTATGTGGCACATTTGCAATACAAAAATAAGAAAAAAAAGTCTTCAAGGTGCTGTATTGGCGATGGCGTGGTATGCAGCAAGTGGTTCCATTGGTGCCGGCGCTTTGGCAGCTGTCTTTGGAGGAGTGCCATGACAGTGGCCTCAGTGGCTATTTCTCCATTGGTGGGGTTTCTGCACATGACCTGGAGGACGAGGACCCCGGGTATCCTCGAACTCTTACGTATCTCCATGCAGCCATGGTAGGGCATCTCCATGGACTTCATCACCGGCTTGCTCAAACAGCGGCAGGCTAGAATGTGGTTTTGGTAGTAGTAGATTGTTTCATCGCAATGCATGACACGGTGAGTGAGGACGGCATGGCTCGCTGTGCACGCCGCAAAAAACCTGCCGTTGTTGAGTTGACCGTACATGACTTGAAGCATTTTTGGACGAAGACATGCCAAATATAAAAGGTTAGATGAAAACACAAGCGGATCACCGGCGCACAGACTAAAAAATGAAGTTTGGCGGCTGTGTTCTTCTCAACAACGAGCACGTTAAACTATGCAGCGTCCGTTAAGACAATTAAAAATCTTAGTGACTCCGTACATTCAAGGTGCTCAAGATGTGGATACCCATGGTGGCGCGGTTGGCTTTTCCACCTTCCATATAGGTCCATTAAGTGTTCAACATCTACAAGTTCAAGATCTACCATAATCCAATCGAGGAATTCCCTAGCTGCAGTTCCGAGCCTCCTCCCATGGTGATTATTGAAAGTGAGCAAGCGCTTGAGCTACAGGCCATCCTTGACCAGCGTTATCATAGCCAAGGATGGGAGTCACTAGTGAAGTTGAAGGGCTATGATGTGGACCACAGCTTATAGGAGCCTGCCCACAACTTCAACATTGTTGGGAGGACCAAGAGGGAACCGGAACGGCTTGCTCCTTAAGGGGGAGAGTGTAATCCAGGCAGAGTCAATGGCACTGATTATGGCTTAACGCCAAGTTGAATGTAAAGTCAAGTTGTATGGGTTTGAAATATACAGGAAAGTAACATGTCAGACTGGTCCGAGAACAGGGTTGCTCCATGAAGAATGGAGGAAGTTACACCCGGCCAAATGTTGGAGCAGGTGACACAAATTTGTCTTGAAGGACAAAGGCTTTAACTTTGAAATATCCAAAAAGGCCGAATCACACCTTGGTGCTCAGTTTTACAATGCATCAAGGCTCATCAATGACCAAGGGTGCTTTGGAATAGCACCCTGGTGTTTTATGCAAGCAAGGGCACTTTGGATGGCCGTCACTGTTGCTAGTGGTGTTGCTGGCAGCAGATTGCCATGGATCACAGAAACACATGTATGTTTGCCATTCCTTCACAGAATGATGCAATTCTCGGTGATTTGGAAAGCTGGGAATATGATGTTTCTGATTCTAAAATAATTAAACTCATTGTTAGCTCGTATGGCACTGTGCATGGTTCAGCGTCTTCATGTCACATAGGTTGTATAACAATGTATGTTTTGTCTTGTATGTTGACGCTTGAATAACAAATACAGTTTGCTCCCACTTTGCCACGCATGTCCACGTACTCCCTCAAGATAGTCATATGTCTCTGCACACACTGGGTTGTGTGAAACGGCCTCCTTTTTGACAACAAAAAAATCGCAAATCATATTGGGCGTTAGACATTGTGCAGTCACCTTCTCCATGGCTCTGGACTGCTATGAAGAATCAGTCTATTATCGTGGAAAATCCCCTGGACAGAGTTTCTTAAAAGCTCTCGTCACAATGTGACTTTACACACGTTGCTCACCCGGAGTGACCTAGACCTCAAATATAGCTTATTATTGGGTCAAAACCTGTATGTACATCCTTGACAGTATAAACTTTTGTCTTTGGAGTACAATTACTGCTAAATGCAAATACTTCAAGTGTCCTAATCTCCCATATTGTTCTCTGCTCTGTTAGATTCTACCTCACAATCATTTACGGCCTGCCACACATGACACTTGTGGTTAGAACGTAATGGTGCTGGAAAATTGGCCAGCGATTTCAATCCTCAAGGAAAACCTTGCACAAGCCTCCAAAGCATCCACAACCTCCCAAATCATGCAAATATTGTGACGAGGATGGTTAAATGAGTGAGCACATCCGTAAAAGAGCGGCGACAATGACTTCGGTGATGGACGGACAACAACATGCAGTTTATGAAACTCTTCAGGTAGTAGTGATAGGAGGCATGGCAGGCTACCTGTATAGTGCTAGACCAATCACTCTAACAGCTAAACCAGTGACGGTTCTTTGAGGCTCGGCAAAAATCCCTCACCACCGCCAGTGCAAGCCAAGGCAAAACCTGGAGAAACTCTAAGAGACACAACCCGATGAGAGTGAATCATTAAGGATCTGTTCTTGAGTCTATCATAACGTAAGGGCCTCAATCATCATCTACTTCAACAATACAACTAAGTGATGGACGAGCTCTCAAACTTGAGTGCATAGAAAGTAATTCTCACCAAGGGCAATGTTCATCTCACGAGTGAACCTAAAACTGTTTGACCCTCCCAAACCGTTTGATCATGGGCATTCAGAAGGACTAAAGGTTCAAATGTGGCTGACGAGGTTGAAGATGTGCTTCACCGTTGATGGAGCCAACAAGGAAAAAAAGAATAGTAGCCTCGTGACCTGGCTTACTTTTGGAACACCATTGACTGGTTGGTCCGATCCAACACTAGAAGAAGACCCGAGTAGCCTGATCAATGACTCACGAGACATGCCTCACATTGTCAACCACAGGCGTACTACCTCTCAAGCAGTTTCATCCGATGTGGCAAGGATGTTTGCATCGAGAAGAAGATTGAGCACCTTTGTGCATGCACATCTTGTGCATGCACTTCTTGTGCATTTTCAATAACTGAATGACGTGTCACATGCATGGTACAAATTACAATGGGTATGCCAACACAACAACATGGCAGAGTACCCACAAAGCTTTTGGGAGATAATCACAGGCATCAACACAACTCCCAATATAAATCTGTCTGCAACATAACAACGACCATAAGTATGACCATTGCAAAGCCATTGCAATATTTGGTACCAGGGATGACCTTTTGCATATGATCACAACCGTTAGAAAACCTGATAGTGGCGACAACAATGTTCGGATGCAAGCATCCAGCGGCTGGCAAACACAGATCCATGGCTTTATCGTGGTGCTGGAAAGTCACATTCGCTGAAAAACTCCACTCTAACAGAGATCAATGTTGTCAATGTTTAGGACTAGCGGCTGTGGTAGACTTGCAACAATGTTAGTAAAAATGCCGGGGATTCTTTTAAGCATCAACACTTGGCAGAAAAGGGAGGGAAGTGATAGAAAAAAACGAAAGGAGCCAAGAAACGACAAAGGGTAAGAGTAGATGGGAAACTCCTATCTGTTCAAGAGATTCTATGTCGACCACTCCTCCATCAGAACGGCTGATGACCCAGCAAGAAAGGGTTCTGGGGATCACATAGTTAAATGAGTACAAGGACTGCCAAACGGCAATGGTCCTAAGGGTACAACCGATGAGTCACAAGAGTCACAGAATGGTATTGAAGATAGGTTTAAAGGTCAAACCAGATGATGTTGCATACAAGTTTGAAATAGATGTTCCAAAAATGGAATCAAAACCTTGCTTCTCGTTCCAGTTCAGGACAAGAGCTGGTGTTTGAGTTCCAAGACCGTGGTTTGTGTAGTAAACGCGATGCTGGTCATGTTTCCATGGTAATACCCAGAGAGCGGGCTAGAGCAAGAGAGCGAGGACATGGTTGGTGGGAAATTACCAAGCATACCTCACACGCGGCAATTTTGCGAGTTCATGTAAAAAACATAATCCGAGTTCGTCTAGTACAAATTTTAAGTTTTGGACCTCATTTTAAAGTTTAAAAATTTCCTTTTTGATTAACTCCTTATTGTAGAAGGAAATGTGTGCAAACCCAAATACGTAAGGGATTGACATTTTTCACAATGTGAAGTCGATATCCTAAGATCCTTCGTGTTTCGACTGAATGCAGGATGTTTAGCCTTCACCCTCTACTTGTATAGAACGTTGCATGGGAAATTCATGAAAGGTTTTGAAATTTTCCATTTCCCAAATAACAACCTCTTGATGAGAATCAACTTATTGCGTTTTGTTCTATGACACTGACTATGATGTCAATGACACGCTAGGAGACAAGCAGCTTGAAAGTACACCTTAACACGATGGACTTTGATTTATGTGGCTTGGGAAAGTTTAAGGTACAGCACAGTCCACTTTAAAGCTGGTTAAATAGAGTTTGGCCTCTCCTATCACAACGAAGGATGAGAAGGAGGTGAACATGGAATCCGTGGATTTTTAGGTACTATTTCCCCTTTTTCGCTGTTCTTTCTTGTTGTTGTTGATTAAAATTATTCTCTATATTAGAAATCAGGTGGAATAAAGTAGTAAATGGATGGGAAGCTTGACCTTGTCGACTGAAACCGCGGCAGTTTAGGGTCTCCCATCTCTAGTCCAACACGACTGTTGTCCACAGGCAACGAACCAGTTCAAGCCACACGGCGCCAGCCCGATGCTACATCCCCCCCACCTATGAATGGACCCGCCCTCGATTTTTGCAATGGGTTTTCAATTTTGAATACCAAATCAAAGACTGGAAGCTTGACAAATTGGGTCAGGCTTCTTGTTTACTTGTTACAGTTGATATCATAGCGCGAGGGAGATTCCCAATGTAAAAAAAGGAATTTTAAATTCCTAAATTGGAGGATTGTAACGTCAGGTCGGTGCCACGTGGCTCAAAGGGGTCCATCTCATGTGGAGAGCGAAGAGGATGAATTATGAATCAATTCAAAGAGGCTCCATGTCATGTTTTCAATCCAGTGGGTCAAAATTAATTTCTATATTTCACAAGTCGAAAAATACATCTATTGTTTTCCATTCTCATGACTTTCTGGGAGGGTTTATCTTCTGGGCTTGTTTGGGTGCTCAAGTAGCCTCCTTGCCTATGGCCCAAAAGAAACGTTTTTGGGTAGCCCAGGTACATCCCCCGCGGGTTCGAGCCGCGATGATGCAATCGAAATTCTGGTTCCCAGCGGGTTCGTCGCGAGCGCGGTCGCAGGCGAGCAAACCGAGAACTGACGTCTGCTGTCTCGAGACAGCAGACGTATCGACTTGTGGCCGTCTGTCGTCGTCCGCTGTCATCCCCCGCTGGCGGCTGTTCCGCGTCAAGCAAGCCATTCCACAGGAGGGTTGTGGAAAGTCGACGTTGGGGTCGAGCAAAAAGGTCGTCGTTGCTGCATGTGGCTGTTCCGCAAGTGCTCCGCCAATCATCCAGGAGACTTCCATTCGCTGTGACCTGGTGGCGCAAGATAGCATGGCATGCCACGTTCAATTAGAGGAGGAAATCTGAGCAAGAAACGTACCGCAGAAATCATCTGGGTGCTGAGCTGTAGTCGAACACTTGAGAACGATGCATTCCTTTGCCGTACCCGTAAGGAAGTGACCGCTACATCTGTCCTGGCCGAGGCGGCGACGGTGATTCGTACGCTGTGTGACACAGGATGTGTCCCTGCAGTTCCCAAGCCTTTTGCCCTGGAAATCGTCGTAAAATTACCCGGAAAAGCTTACGTCCCGTTCACTTGGAGCTTCCCGTCACTTGACGCAAGTATTCTTATGGCGTCTGAAGATGCACCAAGCTGGGTGTGGATCCGGCTGGGAGACCTGGAACCCGCCCAGATCCGCTCAGATGGCTACTTCACTGTTACGGACTTCTTTCTGGCAGTGAAGCACGTCTTCAGTGGTGACCTCGACAGTGTCCCGGTTTCCAACCTGGGGATCCGTAGCTCCGTTGAAACAGATGTTGTCAGAACGAGCCACTCCATCGCAGAACTACGAGAACACTTGCAGGAGCGCACAACACCACGGACCCCGCTCTTGGTGACTCCGATTGCCCGCAAAGGCCCTTTCTGCCCTTTGTCATGTTCCATACGGCAGGCGTCCGTGTTTCCCCGCACTCGAAGCTCAACAACTCTATAAGCTGCTTTGCCTCCACGCTGAGCCACTCTCTTAACGAGGGTGACTGTCTCATCGTGTTACTGATAGCAATATGCTCCCTATACCAATGAATACCCATGCTAGCATGATCTTTCCTTCGGAGCCCCTCAATGCTGTCCCTCTCAAATTCGGGATGAGTGAGATGCTGAGGCTAGTTCCCTCTCCACATCAAGGCAGTGACTACCTCAGTAGCACGCTATCCTGCTCTTCTCCGCTAGCTTCATGACTTTCTTTAAATGCTCGTAGCTTTGGCTTGGGTCGTGAACCCTTCGCTAGGCTTTCAACATGGCAATATGCTGGCCATCTATAAGTTTACTAATTTGTTCGAGTCCACAATGCGCAATGAGACACGTCAATGGACTGTCCCTTTCCTCTCCATGCATTCAGTGGCCTCTCAAACATGCCCCCCCTTGGCAAGGCCCAAGGTTTTAACATAGACTCGGTCATTGTGCTAGCTCAATGCGAGTTACTTTCATTCCATTTCCTTCATATTTTCCTGACTGCGGTCACTCCCAGTTGCCTTCTGGAAAGCACGTTGAAGAAAACAGCGATGTGGAGGGTAATAGATGATTTCAGGTCCACAAGAATTGACTACAAAACATCAGTGTCAAGGAAAACCCTAGGCATGATCATGTGATGGTTGAAGACCATTGAGCTATGTGACATGGAGCAGATGATTGTTTGACCTCTGACCTTACTTTGAAGGAATGTGAAAAACTGACTGGATATCCTCATACACTAAAACTGGAGGAAAGCAAGGCTTCGATGACTTGTCCCTTCTGAGCACATCCGGTGAAGGGCAACCAGTTTGAAAATTAGAGGAACATACGTAGGTGTGTGCATGACACATATGCATCTACCATGCGCTTTCTAACTTCGACCAACAGATACAGAACAGCAAGAGGAAATTAAAGCGACAACATGGCATTGGCACGAACACTGCACCTTTGCACACTTTCAATGCACTGACATGAAACCATCCGAAGAAACGCAACAGGCTGTGCCAGAATCGCTTACGTGGCCCTACCACGACTTCTCTTCATCTTTCTTGAGGACTCTTTCCTGGCCCTCTCCAGGTCGTTGAAACCGCTCTCGTGAAGGCGAAGCAGAGCCGCTCGTCGCGCCTTGAACACCTTCACAAACACAAGCAACATGCATACGTGCATTGTGATGGCAATCATGCATTGCCCCTGTGCAAGGCGACTCGACATGCTCGTCCACAAGCCACATCAAAACCACCCCACTGTCATCAAACTACGTGCACAACATCCCATCGCGTACATGCCCACACCATAAGGCACAAGCGGCCGTACCCCAGCAATCCCCCCCC
>SZWC01027764.1:0-22500 GCA_023375785.1 Penium margaritaceum | reverse complement strand
TGACGGTGGCAGTTGTATTGACGGTGGCAGTTGTATTGACGGTGGCAGTGGTATTGACGGTGGCAGTTGCATTGGCGGTGGCAGTGGCATTGACGGTGGCAGTTGTATTGACGGTGGCAGTGGTATTGACGGTGGCAGTTGTATTGGCGGTGGCAGTGGTATTGACGGTGGCAGTGGCATTGACGGTGGCAGTTGTATTGACGGTGGCAGTGGTATTGACGGTGGCAGTTGTATTGGCGGTGGCAGTGGTATTGACGGTGGCAGTTGTATTGACGGTGGCAGTGGTATTGACGGTGGCAGTTGTATTGGCGGTGGCAGTGGCATTGACGGTGGCAGTTGTATTGACGGTGGCAGTTGTATTGACGGTGGCAGTGGTATTGACGGTGGCAGTGGTATTGACGGTGGCAGTTGTATTGACGGTGGCAGTGGCATTGACGGTGGCAGTTGCATTGGCGGTGGCAGTGGCATTGACGGTGGCAGTTGTATTGACGGTGGCAGTTGTATTGACGGTGGCAGTGGTATTGACGGTGGCAGTTGTATTGACGGTGGCAATGGTATTGACGGTGGCAGTGGCATTGACGGTGGCAGTTGTAGCAGCAGCATGTTATGACTGGAGAGTGCCGCCGGCGAATGGCCGGCACCGGCCGTCCTGCTTTCTGTGCGTGCCTCGTACTAACATTGAACTGCATTGCGTTGCCTTCACAACATCGCATCGCAAAGTGTTTCTTTTCGTTTGTTGCACCACAGCGTGCTGCGTCGTGTTGCAGCAAATAGCATCGGCATCGTCGCCGCCCCCGACGCTCACGATGAATCCCATTGCGTCGTCATCTCGCATGGCGTCGTCATCTCGCATGGCGTCGTCATCTCGCATGGTGTCATCTCGTTGCGCCTCACTCCGCTCTATCTGTCATGGAGTATCACATTGTATTTTATTGCATCGCATTGCATTGCTTCGCCGCTGCCTCCCCTCTCCTCTCCTCCTCTCCTCTCCTCCTCTCCTCTCCTCCTCTCTACTCCTCCCACACCAACCTATCCCTCCATCTCCTGCACAAGCAGCTGAGCGAGGCGGAGCGCGTGTTCTGCAAGCGCTGCGGCTCCCACCTGTGGATATCGGACCCACGCTGGCACCCCCTCGTCTACCCCTACGCGTCCGCCATCGACTCGCCGCTCCCCACGCCGCCCGAGCGCACGCACGTGAGTGTCACGTCGCGCGCCAACTGGGTGGTGCCGCACATGGGCGCCACCGACAAGTCCGCCGACGAGCTTGTACTGGAGAGCCTTGCCGAGTGGCACGAGCGCCACAGGCTGCTCTCCTAACACCTTGGGAGAGAGGAGAAGAGACAAAGGGGGGGGAGGGGGGGGGAGGGAGGGAGGGAAAGAAACGTGTGTTGATGTACTGAGGAAGCACTGAAGGTTATCCATTTGGATCAGGGGATAACCTTAAGTGCTTGAAGGGGAGGAGGTGAAGACGAGCATGGACTGGGGTTTGACAGGAGGATGTGGTATACGCAGAGGCCGGCGTTTTGTTTTTTCTCATAGTGCGGCACTTTTGACGCCAGCCCGACATGCACAACCTCCCCCCAGCAGCAAGCTTGGGGGCGGGGGAGGCTGCGCACGAACTACACGCAGAATGCCCTCGATGGTGCTGTGTTGCAGTGGACTGGTTCCTGCGGGGATGTCGTAGAGTGGTGAATCCCTGCCCCATGAAAAAGAGGGACAAAGGACGTATCGTCCCCCCCCCCCCCCCACCCCACCTCCCTCCCTTTTTGGCAAGGGCATTGCATTGACATGGCCCGTCGCAGGCTTTCGCCTTTTGGAAGGCTCCAGAGCTGGGCAGTGCACGGAGATCTTGAGCGCTTGGCTTCCTCTCTTGCTCACAAGCTACATCCCACAGGCTTCCATGACGTCCTGTCTCTCTGTACATGTATGCCATGCCATCTCATGCAATGCAATGGTGTGTGTAGGGAAAGAGGATTTGAACACAGACAGCAGGATTTTGAGCTTCATGCCCCACTGCATGGGTTAACGACAAGGGATTGCTCGCTCTCTCAGGAGGCAATGAGAATAACTGCTAAATCCCCCCGTCCCGCCCGCCTGCGCACTCTTCAAGAAACGCCCCATGTGTAAACTTAAGACGGTGAATGCAGTTGAAAGAATCTGAGTCACACAAGTCAACGCAACGAGATGCTTGCAAACAAGTTGTCCATGTCTTCGAATGGAAACCGCGACCCTCTCAGAGGCCTTTTGACGATTGCCATCCGCAGAGTCCGAAGATGAACCTGGACCCAAGACTTGGATGCCATCCAAACGTGTCCGTGGAGGAAGAGATGCTCTCGAGTGAAGAGTGTGCTTTCTCACAAAAGTGCTGCCAATGGGGTACAGACAACCTTCACGGGGAAGCACACACAAAGCTATTCAGGCGTTGGCAGGTTACATCGACCGCATGTGCTGCTGCTCTCTCTCTCCCTGCAACCCCACCTCCTCTCCCCCCCCCCCCTCCCCTCTTTGTGTAGTTACTAGGAAGTTGCTTGGTTAGACTGCTTGTGGTGGGACGGGTGAGAACAACGACGCACGATGCACGGTACACGCCATAGATGCGGTAACTTACTTAGAGTTTTGCATCCAACCAAGACAAGAGGGACAAGGGAGCGAGAGCGAGAAGTACCGGTGAGCAATTGCTCACCACGAGCATCGAGCTTGAGTGGGCAAGTGCCGCCACCCGGGGGTCGAGCCCGACCTCTCGGAATAACCGAGGGCGGCTACTCACCGACGCACGGTCAAGACCAGCATGGTGGCCCCCTGAGGATCAGCACCCGGGAAATATGCAGCTCCCCCATCACAAGTACGGCAAGATGAAATGATGCAGGGCACGGCAATGAGAGTGTACGGCCCTAGCATCTACCACATCACACAGAGAGTCATAGAGAATCATGTAGAGTCATGCAATGGTAACATTGGCGCTAGACAGCGCCCCTGGGTCCAGCAACAGCTTGAGGGCGTTGGCGGCTTTAGTCAGGGTGATCGCGTCAGCCATCTCCCCAGGCAGTACCATGGTTAATCAATCTGTACATGAGTGTGTGGAGAATGTGGGAGGCAAGAGGGCATAGAGTTATGAGTGGCCAACGAACTTCAACACTCCCCCATGACCCGCAAACAAGCAGCCCACACACACACAGAGAGTAGTCACGAGCAATGAGCACAGAGAGGGAAGACGAGCAATCAACCTGGTTCATGCGGATTGATGAGACCCACAGAGTGAACAACACTTTTGAAGACTTTGCGACTGAGGGCCTTGGTGAGAAAGTCAGCTCTCTGAGACCGTGTATCCACCCAAGCGACCTGGACAATGCCAGCAGCAATGCACTCACGAACAAAGTGATGCTCCACATTGATGTGTTTGGTGCGTGAATGATGCATGCCACTGTTTTCTGCAATGGCCTTCGTGCTTTGGTTATCACAGCGCAGAGTGATGCAGCGGATGGGCACACGTAGCTGCTGTAACAGGCGACACAACCAGACAGCTTCACAAGTGTCTGTGCCTAGTGCGACATACTCAGCCTCAGCAGTGCTGCGTGCCACACACCCTTGCTTGCCACTTTTCCAGGAAACTGCAGTGCCACCGACCAAGAAGATGTATCCCGTGCGGCTGCGAGCATGAGAATCATGCGCCCAATCACTGTCCGTGAAGCCATCCACTACGACAGAGGGTTGTGCACGAAAGAGTAGTCCGACACGGGGGGTGGAGAGAGCGTACCGCACCACTCGCAGGGCTACCTCGAGGTGCCGCTCCCGGGGACAGTGGGAGAACTGTGACAAGAAGTTCACTGCAAAGGTAACATCTGCACGTGTAGTAGTGGCGAGGTACATTAGGGAGCCAATGACTCGGAGATAGTCAGTGGTATCCACTGTCTCCCACAGTTTGGTGAGATCAAGTGACTTCAGGAGAGACTGCCCGGCAGGCATCATGGGAGTGGACGCCGTGGGAATGGAGGTAAGGAGTGGCACAAAGCGCTCCCCCAGGCTACGCACATATGCAGCCTGATGCACATGCAAGACCCGTCGTGCACGATCACGCTCCAACTCCATCCCTAGAAAGACACGGGCTAGACCAAGATCTTTCACCTTGTATGCCGCTTGCAGAAGGGATTTGGCGGCAGTCACAGACGCGGCATCGGGAGAGGCAATGAGGAGGTCATCCACGTACACAAGAATGGCAACAAGTGGTTTGGTGGGGGGCCCGAGAAAGAGAGCTGGATCCACTGCACTCCGTTTGTACCCTCCCTTTTCAAGGGTGGTTGTAATCTCTTGATTCCAACACCGTGGAGACTGCTTGAGACCATAGAGGGCCTTGCGCAAACGCCAAACCCGGTTTGTGCCATCAGAGAAGCCTGGTGGTTGAACCATGTAGATCTCTTCGTCGAGCTTGCCATGAAGGAAGGCGTTGTTGACATCCATCTGCTCAAGTTCCCGGTCATGCTGTGCGACTAGGCTGAGTAGAGCTCTGGCTGTGGTGTAACGACCGACCGGGGCAAAGGTCTCATCAAAGTCCACTCCTGGGATTTGAGAAACCCCTTGGCCGTGAGACGAGCCTTGTATCGCTCAACCGTGTTGTCTGGATTCAGTTTGCGACGGTACACCCACTTGGCAGCAACTGCCTTGCGATCGGGTGGGAGATCAACAAGCTCATACACGCCATGATCAGACAACGCATCAAGCTCGGCCTTCATGGCCTGCTCCCACAGCAGGGAGTCAGTGGCACCACGGGCTGCCTGAACAGTCTGTGGTTCGGGAGAGAGAGGTGAGAGGCCGGCAGCCGCAAAGCATGAGGCTACATACTCGGCAACGGATGAGGTCACCGCGGAGTGGAACTCTTGTTTGACAAGAGAGTAGCCAAGTGCGGTGCTGGGATGGACAACAGAAGAGGTTGCAGAGAGACCAGAGGCAGTGAGACCAAGGGCACGGAGGCCAGGGTCACCAGAGACGACCGGGTGAGACTGAGAGGGAAGAGCCCGAAGGCGACCACCGCGAGTGTAGGGTGAGACTGGGGGAATGGACGGGGGGCGTGNCATGAGGCTACATACCCGGCAACGGATGAGGTCACCGCGGAGTGGAACTCTTGTTCGACAAGAGAGTAGCCAAGTGCGGTGCTGGGATGGACAACAGAAGAGGTTGCAGAGAGACCAGAGGCAGTGAGACCAAGGGCACGGAGGCCAGGGTCACCAGAGACGACCGGGTGAGACTGAGAGGGAAGAGCCCGAAGGCGACCACCGCGAGTGTAGGGTGAGACTGGGGGAATGGACGGGGGGCGTGCAGAGGAGGAGGGCGCAACAGAGCAAGGCGAGCCAGAGGGAGAAGACGAGACAAGAGGGAGCTCCGAGGCAACAGGGGGCTTCGAGGCAACAAGAGGCTCAGAGACGGCACCAAGAGTGGGAGAGGAGGAGGAGCCGGCAGGGGAGCCGATAGGGGCACTGGAGGTGCTGGGCGAGTCCAAGGGACCTGAGATGGGTGAGGAAGCCGGGGAGGGGGACGTAGACAATGGAGAGCCCAGATGAGTAGAAGGTAAGACAGGGGGAACCGAGGGACGTACCGAGGGAGGAAGAGTTGGCCCGGAGGGCAGAGAGCCACCCCCACCCCGAAGAGGCGGAACGAGGGACCCAGCGAAGCGGGGAGCGTCACCTTCAAACAGATGCTCAAAGAACAGGGCATCACGAGATTCAACAACACGACAGCAGGAAGGGTCCCAAAAGCGCCATGCTTTGGAGAAGGGAGAGACGCCCAGAAAGATGCAAATTCGACCACGCGGGGACAGTTTACCATCGCATTGGTCGGAGGGCACCCAAACGGAGGCAAGGCAACCCCAAACGCGGGTAAGTCAAAGGTCAGCACGGCTGCCAGTCCATCGCTCGAAGGGGGTGAGAGTGCTAGGAAGAGGTCCATGTGGGATGCGGTTCCAGACCCACGTCATGTAGGACATGGCTTCAAAGGCAAAGAGAGGAGACTAGCCGGAGGCAGAGAGCAGAGATCGAACACCGTCAGCAAGGGTGCGGTTCCAGCGCTTAGACACCCCATTTTTTTGGGGAGTGTAGGGAGCGGTGGACTCAAGCCGGACCCCGCGAGACGCAAGGAAGCGGGATGTGGGACCATAGAATTCACCACCACGGTCACTGCGGAATACACGCAGGGAGCGTTGACATGCGCGTTCGGCCTGAGGGAGCCAGGACTCAATGATGTCAGCAACATCACTTTTGTGCCGCAGAGCAAAGACCCAGCGGTAACGAGAGAAATCGTCAGTAAGACACAGGATGTACCGACCAATGCCACCCAGGAAATCCTGGGATAAGGGGCCCATGACATCGGCATGCACTAGATCAAGAGGATGCGAGGTGGTGGACTCAGAGGTGGAGAAGGGAGAGCGGTACATTCTGCCCGTGGCACAGTCAAGACAGGTGGACGTGCACGGAGGGGAGAACGTGGCAGGGTCAAGGCCATGAGCAGGCTGGAGGCGAAGAAGGCGCTGGATCGCGGCAGTGTGAATGTGACAGAGGCGGCGATGCAGGAGATCAGCATGATCGGGAGGCAGAGAGGGGGCAACATGCACAAAGGCAGAGGCAGCGGAAGGTGAGGGCAGCGTGAGAGGGACACGAAACAAGCGATCACAGCGAATGCCACGCAGAACAACATGGCCAGAGGATTGGAGGGAGATGGATGCAAGACCGCGGCTGGACGAGAAGACCATGCCCTGGTCGTCAAGGGTGGTCACTGAGAGAAGACTGACCTCGAGGTCAGGAACGTACAAGACGTCAGGGAGGTACACAGTGCCCCCGGGACCAACGAAACGGACGACACCAACACCTTGGACAGGAAGAAGCTGGCATGAGCCAGTTCGGACAGAGCGGACAGACTGAACGGGTCCGAGGGANAGCGTGAGAGGGACACGAAACAAGCGATCACAGCGAATGCCACGCAGAACAACATGGCCAGAGGATTGGAGGGAGATGGATGCAAGACCGCGGCTGGACGAGAAGACCATGCCCTGGTCGTCAAGGGTGGTCACTGAGAGAAGACTGACCTCGAGGTCAGGAACGTACAAGACGTCAGGGAGGTACACAGTGCCCCCGGGACCAACGAAACGGACGACACCAACACCTTGGACAGGAAGAAGCTGGCATGAGCCAGTTCGGACAGAGCGGACAGACTGAACAGGTCCGAGGGCTACGAAGGAGGAACGACAGGATGTCATGTGATGGGTGGCCCCTGAATCAATGATCCAGAGGCCAGACAATGCACGAGAGGAGGGCAATACCAGACAGATAGCAACAGTGCCACGAAGGGAGGAAGATGTATGACAGGGCGTGAGGGATACGTGTGAGATTGCAACTCTTCAATCCACACACAATCATCAGGCATTTCCCCTTGCACACCACCAGAGGGAGAGCCACGGAGGGTAACATCAGACGCACAGGACAAAGCAAGGGGTTGGCGACCCACACTCTCACCTCCCTGAGTGCGAAGATGAAGCAGCTCGGCCAGGCGGCGCTCAAGGGTGCGCTCCTCATCGCGGCGATCAGAGGAGCGTTCAGAGGAGCGATCAAAGGAGCGGTTAGAGTAGTGGCCGTCATCACGAGTCCAGTGAGGGACAGAGTAGTGGGAGGACGGGGGCCCGTAGTAGGGCCTAGAAGGTGGTGGCACCCAGCCCAAGGGACTGGATGCGACCGGTGTCTGTTGAAGAGGAGCAAGTGTGGTAGTGAGGGCTGAGGCAGATGGGGATGAGGAAGAGGATGAGGCAGCCACTGCGACAGCAGCGGAGGAGGATGGGACGCCGGTGCTCGCCCAGTGGGCACGCATGGAGGATGCAAGGCACACATCGTCACGTGGGGCATGACACTTGGGCGCAGAGTGCCCAGTAGTACCACAGTTCCAACAAGTGACATCGGCTGTAGGTGAGGTAGAGTGCTTGCCCCCCCCTCCACCCCCACGCCCTCGGCCTCCACGACCGTCGATGTGGCCGGAGCCAGAGCTACCACCCCCGTTGCGAGAGGCACCCTGAGTGGAGTGCACAGAAGCCTGAGAGAAGGAGGCAACAGAAGAGGCTGCAGTGGAGGAAGGGGGTGAGGATGTAGTGATTGCTGCAATGGCGACGCGATGCATGCGTTTGTTTTGGAGGGAGTTCCACCAGTCAGTGAGACGTGCAGCAGTGAAGTCAAACAATGGGCCAATGCCTGGTGGGGCATCGGCAGGGACAAGCAAAGAGGCAAGACGCTCTAGCTCGGCCTGGGAGACATGAAGGTAGAGATCAGACAGTTCAGGAATGAGACCAGCGACAATAGAACGGCAGGCAGAGAGTGGACCTGGGGCAGCTTTCCCAAGGTCCCTCAGCACGCGCAAACTGCGTGCCTAATACTCATCTGCAGTCTCATCCGCCCGCATCTGCAGGGTGTTGAACTGCACGATGAGAGCACTCTGAGCAGCGTGTCCAGTGATGGTCTTCCGACAACGAATGAGTGCATAAGCTCCCACCGGATCAGCAGTGGTGCCTCTGATGGGATCGGCATTGTACGTACCGATGTCATCCAGGAGGTTCTCGGGACCGGCGTTGATGAGTGCCCGTACAGCATGGGCCGCCTCCGCTGGCTGAGGGACAAACGGCGGCTTCAAAGGCGAGTAGTACTCCCACAGCAGTTCACCCTGAGCCCACGCGCTGAAGCGTGTCTCCCAGGAACTGAAGGTGAGCTTTGAGGTGAAGTGAGGCGGCGGCGTTTCAAAATCCTTTTGACGTGCTGGTGGGGCAGCACCAGTAGAGACTGCTACAGTGGAGGGAGAGGAAGAGGAGGAGTTGGCTGCCCCTTCCCCTTGGTGGGGCTGATGAACTTGTAGACCCTGACTTGTCAGCAGGAATGGATGCAGCAAAGACTGGGATAGAGCGGAGACGCTCAAACACTAGGGCAGCACTGAGGCGGCTAGTTCCTGCTGTGCGTCGCGTTCACGATCAAGTTCATCTTGCGCCTTTCGACGCTCAGCTTGGGCCTCACTAAGGGCGGCCTGGAGGGCCTCTAGCTTGTCTTCCTGTCCTAGCATGGTGGGAGAGCTAGGGCGTCAGGAAGAGGGAGAGAAATTTGACAAGGGAGGAGAGGAAGTGAGATGAGAGAGAAGTCAGGGTGAGAGAGAGTCTCACCAGTCTGGTGACGTGGTAGTAAAGGGAAGAGGGGAGTCACCACGACTGCTGCTGAGGAGAAAAGCACTGCCACCAACCCTGCGACCTCCATGGTAAGGCACAGGAGGCCAGTGACCGTAGCTCCGGCAACTGCTGCAGACACTGAAGCAACGAGAACCCCTGTGGTGACGTGTGGAGTGAGCTCCCGTGGAGCACCTGTGGGATTCAGAACGGCAGATGCGGTGGAGGCGCGGATGGAGCCAACAGCGGCTGCAGTAGCGTCAGCTGCAGATGAGGCTACAGTTGCGACAGAAGCTGCTGCTGCAGTGACCTGGGTGGCAATGTTTGTTGCTGCTGCTGCAAGCAGTGTGAGAGAGGCTGCAGCGTGGGCGTATGCGTCCGCTGCACGCCCTACGGCCGTTTGAATGGGCGCCCTGCAAGCACGGGCAGTGGCAGCGAAGGTTGCAGCCGCCCCTGCTGTTGCGTCAAGCACGGCTCCAGCCAAGTCAATGGAATCTGTATGCACGAGAGGTACAGGGATGACGCCTGGGACCTCTGGGGTTGGTGATGTCTCAGCAGAGGTAGCGGTGGCGGGAGATGGACCGGCAATGGTGTTGGCAGTAGACGCTGATGTGAAAGGTGGGGTGCCGGCTGTGGGTTGCATTGTTCGATGGCGAGGAGGGGACGGCGACAGATCATTCGCTGTGTAAACCTGCCGGTTGATTTCCTCCTCGCGCTCAGCAGCTTCCCTCTCTAAATCACCTCGCCAGTAGTCTGAGTCGAGCATGCGAAACCAGAGGGGTGTGTCATAGTCTGGTGGTGACTGGGGGTCGTAGTCCCTTGGATTCTCCCACCCGTTGTCAGCGTGACGTGCAGTAGTCCGAGGAGAGTCAAGTTCCTCGTCGGGGGGTCCGTCGAGCGGCGGTGAATCCAGGATTGCGACTATGGAGATGAAAGGGATGTGCAGAGGCATGGTGGTGTGCTGAGATGTACGGTGATGCACAGAGAGCCGCGAGGGTGCGCGGGGTTGCCCGTAGAGCTTGGAGATGCGGCAGTGCCGTCTCGGAAGGCCGAGTGTAGTTGCGGACAACAACGGGGAGAGAAGAGATGGCTGAAGGAGCAGTCCAGAGAACAACTGAGGGTGGGTAGCACCGGAGAGCAGTTGGGGACGACGGAGAGTCGCGAAGAGCCCGAGAGCGGTGAGAGGGGCACTCGAGGGTGATGGGGACCCCAAGGGTCACCGCGTGCAGCCGAGAGGGACTGCTGAGAACGGAGAGCGGCTGAGAGCAGCTGCAAGAGAGGTTAGGGACCGAGAGCTGGCAAGCAGCTCAGGGCAGCGGTGGCCGCGAGGAACGGGCTGGCGGGCGGTAGAGCACCCGATGATCTCGAAGAGTCGAGAGCAGCCAAGAGGGGCAGCGAGAACGGCTGCAATGGGCTGCCAAGGGGTGAGGGCAGCATCGTCAAACTATGCTGCTGCTCCAGGCCGAAGAGACGGCCGGCGGTGAAGAACGTCCGCCACGGAAATGAACGGGCCATGAGAGGCGTGGGCCGCGGGAGATTAAGGACCAGGATCGACGAGCGGTGTGGTAAGAACCTCACTGCTCTGATACCAGTAGTTACTAGGAAGTTCCTTGGTTAGACTGCGTGTGGTGGGACGGGTGAGAACAACGACGCACGATGCACGGTACACGCCATAGATGCGGTAACTTACTTAGAGTTTTGCATCCAACCAAGACAAGAGGGATAAGGGAGCGAGAGCGAGAAGTACCGGTGAGCACTTGCTCACCACAAGCATCGAGCTCGAGTGGGCAAGTGCCGCCACCCAGGGGTCGAGCCCGACCTCTCGGAATAACCGAGGGCGGCTACTCACCAACGCACGGTCAAGACCAGCATGGTGGCCCCCTGAGGATCAGCACCCGGGAAATATGCAGCTCCCCCATCACAAGTAGGGCAAGATAAAATGATGCAGGGCACGACAATGAGAGTGTACGGCCCTAGCATCTACCNGGGGTCGAGCCCGACCTCTCGGAATAACCGAGGGCGGCTACTCACCAACGCACGGTCAAGACCAGCATGGTGGCCCCCTGAGGATCAGCACCCGGGAAATATGCAGCTCCCCCATCACAAGTAGGGCAAGATAAAATGATGCAGGGCACGACAATGAGAGTGTACGGCCCTAGCATCTACCACATCACACAGAGAGTCATAGAGAATCATGTAGAGTCATGCAATGGTAACATTGGCGCTAGACAGCGCCCCTGGGTCCAGCAACAGCTTGAGGGCGTTGGCGGCTTTAGTCAGGGTGATCGCGTCAGCCATCTCTCCAGGCAGTACCATGGTCATTCAATCTGTACATGAGTGTGTGGAGAATGTGGGAGGCAAGAGGGCATAGAGTTATGAGTGGCCAACGAACTTCAACACTTTGTGATTGGCAGACTGAAGCGCCTTTGAGTGCTGCATGCGTCAGACACTTTGTCGAGAACATGGCGTGCGGCATGGCAGTGATGACGCGCACATCTTGTCACTTGCAAGCCATTGCTTCATGATAGGCACAGCGATTTGGGACGGGCTAGCCGAGTTGATAGGAAACATGGAACGAGGAATCACGGGTTGGGTTGTGCTTGATAGCGGAAATAATCTTCTCTGGCCAGTGCATTGCTGTCTTTTTTTTTTTTTTTCTTTGCTTCTCTTTCTTTTTGCAGCTGTCCTTTAGTTGGGTTGCGCAAGGGTTTATATCTCTCGGCGGCATTTTTCCTCTCTCATGTCCTTCCAACACCTTGCACTGCACGTCTCCCCACAAAGCAGCACCACAACCTTCATGAATGTTCCAGAGTGCAATTGAACGGGGCCGACCGCGAGCCGATCTAATCTGCCACCTCGCCCAAGAACCACGGGGTTACACGAGGACCTGCAAGTTGGAGCTGTGAGCTTTGTCGAGGGGCAGTCGCAATGCCACAAGAGACACAGTCGCCACTATGCTCCAGCGCCATGTGAACCATCTTCTCCTCTTCCGCTCCTCGTCCGTCTCCTTGCTTTCTACGCCATTGTAGTGGATCGGACGGAATCCTTGGCCAACTAGGCCAACACCGAGGTGCTTGAGGGTCTCCGGCCCTCAAGTCATCCCGTCCAACCGCCCACAGGCCACGGAACTCCGCCCGATCCACGTGGTGCCGGTTGCTCGCTACAGCCATGGTCGAGGGTCGACATCGTTTTTCTTCATCGGAAAAGATGCCCCAAGGGTTCACAATGCTCGGTCCACGTGGCGCCGAGCAAGATCCCCTCGGGCCTATGGCGGGAGGTCAGATCAGGGCAAAACACGGAGGCCTTTGCTCTCCCGTGGGTTTTGGCCTGGTTGGCCACTGGTCCACCGGTACTGCCAAACCCCGGCGGAGTGCACCTTCATCGCCTTTATGCCACCCCGTAAGACACTGTTGTGATTTGTGACGTTCTTGTACAGTCTACTGTGACCACTCGGCCGTGTCCGTACCCATGCAGATCCCTGAGGCAGGCCTTGGTGACACCGGTGCGATGACAGGTGGCGGACTACCAGCTTGGAGCTGGCCGACTATCGTTCCAGAGCCCCGGACACTGCCGGGACTTCCTGTTGTTTTTTCTACAGCTTGTAGGAGTTTTTTTCCGGACTAGCCATGAGCCCGATTTGCATGTTTTTGCATTGTGTGTTCACCTTTTGATGATGGATGCATGCATGTGACCAGTCGTAGAGTCTGTCTTGTGATCTTGCACGTCTAGATTCAGACGGCGTAGCATTCTGACATGTGTGCGCAGAGTTATGGCCAAAACAGTGGTTTTTGGCTGGTTTTAGGAGAGCTCTTGGACCGCAGCGTGCGACACCCACTGTGCGCCGCGGCAGGTATTTATGCCATGGACCTGTCATTTGTCATTTCTCTCTGCAAATGCTATTCAGGCATTTAGACACTTTGCCTTGTGTCCCCTAGCCAAACTCTTGCCGTTGCGTGCACGCCTTGTGACTGTCGTCACCATCTGATCAGGCATTGACGCCTGGTCAACGTGAGTGTTGCTAGGAAGCTTCCTTGCATCTTCTCATGGTATCAGAGCACTGAGACAGCTCTCACTGAGCTGTGCAACAGAGACGCAGCAGAGCAGTAGCAGTGAGAGTCACAGCTGTTGCAGATCCACTGGGGCCTGTCGGAGACAGCCGGTCACCGTCGACGCAGCCCACACCCATCAGGTGAGAGCGTAGTAGCGGCGTTGCCACCATGCCAGCAGCAGCAGAGCAGTAGAGCAGCAGCAACAGGAGCGGCATTAGCAGCACCATAGAAGCAGTTGAAGCAGCGCGTGGCGGCTGGAGCGAGTGCAGCCGCCTTCCGCAGCCGCAGCGACGGCCGCGGCGACAACAGTGTAGTGGCAGCAGCGGCGGCAGCAGCAGCGGCGGCAACAGCAACGGAGCAGCAGCAGCGGCAGCCGCGGCGACAGCAGCAGAGCAACAGCAGCTGCAGCAACAACAGCGTAGCAGCGGCAGCAGCAGCAACGCGCGGCGGCGACAGCGAGCAGCAGCCGCAACGCTCAGCAGTAGCAGCGGCATTGCGCAGCCGCTGCTGCCGCTACTCCGCACGCAGTCAAGCAGCTGCTGCTACAGCTGAAAGCACAGCTGCAGCACCAGCTGAGCGAAAGCTGCTGCGCAGCTTCCGCGTAGCTTCTGCGCAGCCGCTGCGGAGCGGCTGCACGCTCGCGCTGAACCGCAAGATAAAAAAATATAAAGAAAGAAAAAAGAAGGGAGGGAGTCGAGCTGACGTCAGTAACTTTGCTTGCTGACGTCATCAGGTCGTGCTGATGTCACTAACCACCTGCTGACGTCAGCATCATACTTCGACAAATTTTTGGCCGGACAGTCAAAAGTTGCCAGCATCTCAACTCTTCGAGAAACGCTGACGCTTTTGAAATCCGACAAACCTGACATGTCGACTCATACTGAGAGGCAACATGAACTCGTCTGACAACAAGGGGGAGGGGACAAGTGATCCCTCCTCTTCTTCTTCTGGGGTCCTGAGCCCACGCTCGCAGGCCATTGAGGACCTGCGGAGCCAGCAGGATGAGATGCGTCACCTGCAGCGAGAGCAGACTGATGCCATCCGCACGTTGACTGAGCTTCTGCGTGCCCAGTCCACGGTCCCACGGCAGGTTTCTGAGGGAGCTGCCGGCGTTGCGGTCTCTACACAACAGTCGGCTCAGGCACCCGTGACAGGAGGTAGACCTGACCCACCACCTCTTGACCTCTTGGATGATGATCCATTCATGCCAGGCATCATAGGCGACTCCTCGGATCATGAGATTTGAGTTCTTCAGGAGTGCCTCCGTCAGCTACAGACGGGCACTAGATCTCCTCGGTTTCCTCCGATACGGTCGTCGCCCGACTATCCCGGTTACTATCCCCTTCCGGGAGTCTTCCCCATTTCTCGTCCTCCTCAGCCTGCAGTTGCTCTCCCCACGGAGCGGCAATCCAAGGATTTTGAGACACCACCTCCACGGTACATCAGTGAGGACAGCTTCGACTGTTGGGAGATTTTCTTTCAGGTTTGGGCTACTTCGGAGGGAGTGTGGCCCTACTACCACAGCTCGTATCAGCCTACAGATCGAGCACAGGTGCTGACAGCACCCCGGGCAATGCGCGGACTCCTCTATACCATGCGAGACCGTTATCGATTTCCGCCCCTTGCTTTGGGAGGCTTGCACAGGCACCGGCGCCAATCCACGCGGAGGTTGGGATCTGGCCTTATCCCTGCTGGCCGTAGAGACGCACGTTACTTGTGCAGTACACATTTGTACCTTCCACTCTCTCCGTTAGGGGCCTGCAGATCTTGCAGCGGATTACTGGCGACGCGCCATGCGCATCTACACGCACCTTGGGACCTCAGAAGACACACAGCTATGGGCGCTCCGTACGATCATGCTCGGAGTTCGTCTTGAGTACATTGACATCTTCACACGGTACAGCGACGCTGTCCTCGAGCCCTTTTCAGCCACTATGCAGCTTCTCCCTTGGGCGCATCAGCTCTTCCTCCAGGTGACTTCAGCTCGCGAGGTAGCACTGGCTCATCAGGAGACTTCTCTTGCTGCAACAGTCGCATCACCATCATCTTCCCTCCTGCAGTCTCCTTCTTCATCCTCCATCACATCCTCATCTTCCTCCTCCTCTTCGGCCCCACCCACACCCACTCAGACACAAGGTGATGCAGCAACAGCTCAGGGGAAGAAGAAGAAGGGGAAGCGTGGATCATGTTATTAGTAGTCACAGTAGTAGTCCTCATCTAGTGGTAGCAGTGGACGTTTTGTTTACCGCTACAACTATGGAGGCGCCCATCGCTACACCGAGTGTCAGCAGCCGCTCGACTGGGCGCGGATTACTCATGGGCTCCAGGCTCCACACGCCCTCCGTTCCACGTCCAGCACGTCATCCTCGCCATCCGTCGGACGCTTGGCGGCCACGACTGCAGCTGTTCCGGCTTCCTCATCGGCAAGTAGCAATGATCCGGACCCACGCGACCGCACCATTGCTGAGCTCGGACACCTTCTGGCACTCCGCTTTCAGGGAGGTACGAGTGTGTTGTCATTATTGGGTGGTCCATAGACCGTCTGTCCGTCCGTTCCTATGGGTAGTGATGATGCGTGTAGGGGAGCACAGTCAGCATGTGATGATGATGGGCCTGACTACACTGATTGGGTTCACGAATCTCGTCTTTGTGTCCTTCTTCAGTCCTCCCCACTGACGGCTCAACGTCCCTCTGATGCCGAGTGTTCCATTGCTCGTTGTACAGTGACGTCCACCAGTCGTGACTCAGGTGGCACTTGGATCATTGATTCTAGTGCCACTCATCACATGACGTGTTGTTGTAGTGATTTTGTTGTTCTCGGTCCTGTCACGTCTTTCCTTTCAGTCTGCACTGGCTGTGGTCAGTCCTTGCCAGTCCATGGTGTTGGGGTTGTATGTTTCGACGGTCCGTCTGGCCCCTTGTACCTTTGCGACGTGTTGTTTGTGCCTGATCTTGAGCTCAGCCTGCTTTCTGTGCGTGCCTGCACACTGATGGGTCTCTCTGTGGAGCATACCGCAGACTCAGCGACTGTGAATGCTACTGACACTCGCAGTGTTGTCCTTGGTGCCTCAATCGTAGATTATCTGTATCGCATCTCTCGGACGTCCTCCCCTTGCTCCCCTTCCTCCTTTGGTTGGGTCTTTGTCACTGGTGTTCTATCTCCGGAACACCAGCGGTTGCTTCATTGCCGTGTGTGTCATGTGGGCTCCGATACTGTGTCGAAGCTCATCTGGACACAGCGAGCTCTCGGTCTTGATGCGGCTTCTTTCGAGAAGCTGCCCAAGACCGACTATCTTTTTTGCGCTCAGGGGAAGATGCACCGATGCACCTACCCTGACTTTCATTCCCGAGTGCTGCGCCCTCTCGAGCCAGTTCACTCAGACCTTCTCAATCCTCTTCCGGTCAAATCCCTATCTGATCGGGGCCGGTATGTTCTGACTCTGACTGATAACTTTACCCGGATGCGGTGGGTCTACAGCCTGCGTCAGAAGAGCGACGCCGCCCTTGCGGTTCGACTCTAGCTAGTGATGGCTGAGCGTCACGTCACACGCTACATACTTTCCGGTCAGATCACGGTGGTGAGTTCCTTGGCGAGATGGACGGGTTCTTTGCTGAGCACGGGATTTTTCACTAGGTCTTCGCTCCTGCTACCCCTCAACAGAACGGTGTTTCTGAGCGCTGGAACCGCACCATGGAGGACGCGGTCTGCGCTATGCGGTCTGAGTGCGGTCTCCCTGAGTCCTTTGTCTTTGTGGGTTTTGCCTATATGACTTGGGTCTGGAACCGCCTCACGCACGGTCCACTTCCGGACCACATTACACCGTATGAGCTCTGGTTTGGACACCGTGCTGACCTTCGTCTCGCTCGTGTCCGGGGATCCCTGGCCTCCGTGTGATACACCGAGGAACAGCAGGGGTCCAAGGTCTCACCTCGGGGCCGCTTGTTTGCCTTTGTACGCATTTCCCCGCGGTCGAAGGCCAGGCGCTTCTGGGACCCTACTCGTCGTTGCGTCAATAAGTCACGTGACGCACTCTTTTTCGAGTCTCTCACCTACCGTGACCTGACTTCCATGACGGCACTCTCCACCACACATGATATACCTGTGAGGATTCTCGGCGGATGGGGGAGACTTCTACGCCAGCGAGAATGTCTCACGAGGCTGATGTGTCCGTTTGAGCCCCTTTCACCTCTTGGTCTCCGGCCCTTGATGACCGGACAATCATCGGTGTCGGTCCACAGACCTTGCCCGTCCAGCCTGTTTCACGCCCCACAGGTGCCCCTGCTTCTGTTCCCGCGCCTACTTCTGTGCACTACCTGCGTCTACTGGCACTCCTGTTTCTGTGTTTGGTCCAGTATCGCCTACTGCCATATCTGCTCCTGCTCGCACTCCTGCCTGTGTGTGAGGTCCAGTCTTGCCCGCTCATGTTGTCACATCCACCTCGGTGTCCCCCACACATGCATCTTCTCACACGGCATCACCTGCATCGCCTCAGTCCCCACCAGCTGGGGTCGTACCTGTCCCTTAGCCTGAGGTGCGCCCCTCGAGCTCCGGTTACTCTCGTGAGCCCGGTGGCCGTCTTCGGCCACTGGATTCCGGAGCTCAGCGAGTGGTTGGCCCCGCACCCAGGCACACCCCTCCTAGCATCACGAGTGCTGACCCCGCACAAAGGCCCTAGGCCTGAGTGTCCGCACTGAGCTCACAGCGATACATCTAGCGTGCCCCGTAGGACATGATCTCGTCATTTGCGAGTTCCATATCGTTTGTGATGCAGCAGCTGATCTTATGGTCGTCAGGCCTAGCACCGAGGCGTGTACCCTTGCCACGTAGAGCTCTCCCTTGACGGCGCCCGACCCGGGCACCTTGAGGGAAGCTCTCTCATCACAGGGTGCTGACGCTTGGTGCGCTGCCTGCAAGGATGAGCTTCGCGCTATCCAAGAGCATAGAGTCTACGAGTTTGTCGACCTTCTGCCTGGGGGGAAGGCTATTCAGGTCAAGTGGGTCTTTCATAAGAAAGTGAAACCAGATGGCTCAGTAGAACGCTACAAGGCCCGCTTGGTCGTCAAGGGGTACTGTCAGATTGAGGGCGTCGATTAGACTGACACTTTTTCCCCTGTCGGCCGCATGACCTCAGCTCGAGCTCTGTTCAGTGTGGTGGCTTAGCATGACTGGGAATCGCACCAGATGGATTTGAACAATGTGTTCCTCCATGGCTCTTTGGATGAGGAGATTTACGTGGCTCAGCCACCAGGCTTTGAGGACGGTGACAAGGTCTGGCGTTTGCGCAAGTCCTTGTACGGCTTCAAGCCGTCTCCGTGGTGTTGGAACCGGGAGATCACCGGCACTTTGACTCGTACGAGATATGTACAAAGCGAGGCAGATCCCTCTCTCTCCATCCTACCGACACCCGAGCGGTTCACCGCCATCCTGGTCTATGTCAATGACCTTTTGATCGTGTCTCCATCCCTGGAGGCCGTGAAGGAGGCCAAGGTTGTCCTTCAGACTACCTATAGGATGAAGGACCTCGGTCCTGCATCGGTGTTTTATGGTATGGAGATCGTGCGAGATCGCAGAAGTCGGACACTGTTGCTACATCAGGCCCGATACGCACGAGTCGTGGTGGAGCATTTCAGCGACCTCCTTGGTGCAGTGCCCACCGCTTCGACACCTCTTACACCCGATGGGCAGGATGCCCTGACGGTGGATGATCCCACACAGCTGGGGGAGACAGTGGACGTGACCTTGTACCTCCGTCTCATCGGATCTCTGATGTACCTGGCCACTACCACACATCCTGAAATCGCTTTCGATGTCAACCTCCTTGCTTAGTTCTCGTAGGCTCCACGTGCCAGAGCCCTTCACGCGGATGTGCGAGTGGTACGGTACGTTGTCTCCACACCGTACCTCGGGCTCTGCTTTCGTTGGCAGTATTCGATGGTCCTTGACGGCTACACTGACAGCGATTGGGCCTGGAGCCCAGATGGATGCAGCCGTACTGGCTACGTGTTTCTGCTCGGCGGTACCGCTCTGTCTTGGTGTAGCGGGAAGCAGGGCTGCATCGCACGTAGCTCGTCGGAGGCAGAGTACGTTGCTTTGGGCGCAGGGGCTGCTGAGGCGGTATGGCTGCAGCGCTTGTTTTTTTAGCTTGGTCAGTCAATACCCGTCATTGTGCTTCGTTGCGACAACCAGGCGCTCTCACCATTGCGGAGAACTCCGGTGTCTTTCACGCTCGCACGAAGCATAGTGGTTGAGCAGCACTTTGTGCATGATCTGGTGGAGCGACACGTGATCTCTGTCATATGGGTTGGCACCGACATGCAGCGTGTTGATTTCTTGATGAAGGCACTGGCTCGCGAAAAGTTTCTGGTGGCCATTCGTTCTGTTGGGCTTCGTCCCATGCCTTAGAGTGGTTGAGTGTGGGATGTGTGTCCGTGTCCCATCTGTTTTACACACACTATTGTACTTGTCCAAGTGTTGCACGTGTATGGACATGCGTACCATCGGGTCATGGGAGAGTGTTGTGATTTGTGACGTTCTTGTACAGTCTACTGTGACCACTCGGCCGTGTCCATACTTGTGCAGATCCTTGAGGCGGGCCCTGGTGACATGGATACGACGACTGGTGGCGGACTACCAGTGTGGAGCTGGCCGGCTACTGTTCCAGAGCCCCGGACACTGGCGGGACTTCGTGTTGTTTTTTCTACAGCTTGCAGGAGTTTTTCGTCGGACTGGCCATGAGCCCGATTTGTATGGTTTTGCATTGCGTGTCCACCTTCTGATGATGGATGCATGCATGTGACCATTCGTAGCGTCCGTCTTGTGATCGTGCACGTCTAGGCTCAGACGACGTAGCATTCTGACATGTGTGGGCCGGTTTTAGGACAGCTCTTGGACCACCGCGTGCGACACCTGCTGTGCGCCGCGGCAGGTATTTATGCCATGGACCTGTCATTTGTCATTTATCTCTACAAATGCTATTAAGGCATTCAGACACTTTGCCTTGTGTCCCCTAGCCAAACTGTTGCCGTTGCGTGCACGACTTGTGACTGTCATCACCGTCTGATCAGGCAGTGACGCCTGGTCAACGGGAGTATTGCTAGGAAGCTTCCTAGCATCTTCTCACACACACCCTAGAACAGTACCCTTTCTGTCTGCCTTTGTGGATTTTCTTCACCGTCTGCATGTTACTTCACGTTGTGGACCAACCAACTCCACCGAGGCTGCAATGGCAGGCGTCTGGAGAATTCAAGGCCCCAGGAGGATTGGCTAGCGGAGCCCTTCTCTGTGGCTCGCAGGGGGTGGGCTCCAACTCGTCTGCCACACGGGAACCGGTCCCCACACCGCAAACACACACACACACACACACACACACACACGCACGCACGCACGCACACACGCATGCACGCACGCACGCATGCGCGCGCGCACGCACGCACGCACGCACTCACGCACTCACTCACGCACGCACGCATGCACGCACGCACGCACGCACNCGCACACACACACACACACACACACACACACACACACACACACACACACACACACACACACACACACACACACACACGAGCAAAAATGCACATCCACTTGCACATACACGCAAACAAGCGGATACACGCCCAAACAAACACAAACAAGCACAAACACGCAAACAAGCGCATACACGTGCACACGCATGCAAACAAGCGCATACATGCACACACACACACGCAAACAGGCGCATACACGCAAACAAGTGCAAACACGCACACATGCCCATGACAATGGAGCGTTGGGGTCCAAGTTCGCCTCACCAAAAATGTGCGGAACAGTGGGAAGGATGGCAAAAAACCTTTCGAGACATATTTTCAAGCTTCAAAAGAGAAACACTACAAAAACTTCTTGTTCCCAAATATGGGCCCCGGGTTCACAACCAAGGCTGTCTGGGTACCCCCTCTTTCTCTAAATCAGGAAGAACATTAGTGCTCCTGCATGTAGGCTGAGTGTGCCTATCACTTGCTGGAGGCGGAAAAAAAAAAAGGAAAACCGCGACAAAGGGACAGAGCGGCGGGACTTGCCGGCGGCAGGCGACTCCTCGTGCCGTCTGTCTGCGTCAACACGCCTCACCCACCAGCTTGCGTTGCAAACCGGTGGGTGGTGGATGTGACTGGCAGTCCCCCAACACATTGGGAAACGATGGGATGGGAGTACACAACACAGGTCCAAGGAAAGGGTTTCATGAGGAGCGCGGATTGCAATGGGGCCGTAGCTTGCGCATGCGCATCAGTCACTGCCAGATTCGCCACCAGTGCACGGGCAAGCACGTGCAGGTGTATGAGCACATGTGCACGTGCGCATGTTGAAGACCTGCACATATCCATGCTGCCTGCAAACAGCCCTCACAGCGTCCACGCAAAACACCACACAGGCGATACCTGCAGCGGTCCGGCAAGCAAGAGAAGCAAGAGAAGCGAGAGAAGCAAGAGAAGCAAGAGAAGCAAGAGAAGCAAGAGAAGCGAGAGAAGCGAGAGAAGCAAGAGAAGCAAGAGAAGCAAGAGAACGCGACGCAACAGGACGGGGGGATGCGGCAGACCGTCTCTGTTGCTCTCACCAAGCCGAGGCCGAGCAGGATGTAGCACAGCGTTGTGGTCCACATCGCCGGCGACCTTCCGAATGCAGCCTGCATCGCCACGGCAAACAGCGACAACGACAACAATGACGACGACGACGACAATGACGACGACGACGACAATGACGACAGCGACGGCAGCAGCAGGGGCCACGACAGAAAACCAAAAACGCTTTGTTTCAAACAGCATGTAAACTGTTGGTTGGCTTTACCACATAGCCATGCTATTAACAAGCCACTCAACAAGTCACATTTCCTCAACCACCCTCAACCACCCTCAACCAACCTGCTGGCATCTGCAGTGACTCATCTCTAGGTACTCCCTAAGCTGACAGCAAGTGAGCAGCGTCTCTCCTTGCCCATGCGTACCACACGTGCACAAAGCAGTGGGATGACCCGCATGCTGCTCGCACTCGAGCGTGCAGATGCACAGCTTTGTGCCGCAAGAACTCACACCAGGCTCGCCAAAGCAGCAATCCAGACGATGTAAGGCTAGCGGCAGAGCGACAGCCCTGAAGGGGAGCGTCACATGCACACACCTGCATTGTCAGTGAAATCTGAGACTCTTGCTTCTCACGTTGATTCCTGTGACTCACCTCACAGGTTCAAATCCCCCCATGAGCAATGTTCCCCAACCCAGCCCACCATTTCGCCCCTCACACAGGCTACC
>SZWC01027763.1:0-25228 GCA_023375785.1 Penium margaritaceum | reverse complement strand
CGTCTGAACATGGAGATGCTAGATCTCGAGCCGGACGCTACGTCCAGTCACACGCACATATCCGGCATAAATCAGTGGACACACAATGCAAAACATGCAAATCGGGCTCAAGACCCAGTCCATCGAGAAATCTCTTGCGACTATACAAAACCTGTAGAGCATCCCGGCAAGCACCACGGACACCGTGGCGGCTATCTGGTGTACGTAGAGGCAACTAGTCTACACGCACTTGCCACCATGTAAGCTCCACACACACAGCAACCATGGCAACGGGTGGGGCGAGCACTTGGTGGAAAAAAACTTGGATCGATTGCGAGAGACAAGTAACGAGGGTAAGCGACGAGCGAGCTCTTAGCCGCCGTTGACCGGGCCACCCACTCGAATAGCTCGAAGTGGGGCCCAGCCGCCACCCCGGGTTTAACCGAACCAGTCGGCTAAAACGCAGCCGTGGTCTCTCACACCTGAGAGCGACTGAGCGTGTGGCCCCGCAGGATCAGCAACCCGGGCAAGAACTAGACGACTAGCACAACATGCAGAGTACATGAACCAGAATTCACATCGTTCACGAGCGTATGTGGAGCATGCATCTCTTCAAGTAATCTCTCATGATCGAGCCCACCAATCTTGCACCCGGCAGAGACGCTAGTGATGCATGGCTCCATAGCTTCAGTTCTGCTCAGTCACCTCCAGGAATGGTGTGTGTGTAAATAGAAGGAGTCAAGAGCTTACTTGCGTGTTTGACAGAAAAACCAACACTCCCACATGACCCACAGACGAACAGCTCCCAGACCACACAAAGGAGCAAGGATGGACAAGAGAGTGTCAATTTAGCCAGGAGCATCACGTGCACACAACACGCCAACTGCATGCACAGCTGACTTGAACATCCCACTGCTGAGAGCTTTGGTAAAAAAGTCTGCACGCTACTGACGCGTGTCGACCCAGACGACCTGGACATCTCCTGCGGCAATTCGCTTGCGCACAAAGTGATGCTCAATGTTGATGTGCTTTGTGCGTGAATGATGCATGCCATCATGTTCAGCAATCGCCTTGGTGCTTTGATTGTCGTAACGTAATGTGATGCAGCGTATGGGCACGCGAAGCTACTGAAGCAAACGAGAAAGCCAGACACTCTCACATGTACCTATACCAAGGGCGACATACTCAGCCTCACTGGAGCTACGCGCAACACAACCCTCCTTACCGCTTTTCCATGAGATAGTAGTCCCACCCACAAGGAAGATACAGCCGATGCGACTACGTGTGTTTGAATGATGAGCCCAGTCACTGTCAGTGTATCCATCTATTACCACTGAGGGTTGGGACCTGTAGCACAGTCCTACACGCGCAGTGGATAGTGCGTAGTGAACGACATGCAGTGCAGCCTCAAGATGCCTCTGTTGGGGTTGCTGGGAGAACTGAGCAAGGAAGTTGACCACGAAGGCCACGGCCGCTCGGGTGGTGGTAGCAAGATACATCACAGATCCGATCACACTGAGGTAATCAGTGACCTTGACAGACTCCCCCAGCTGAGCTAGGTTGAGCAACTTTAGCACGCGTTGCCCGGCTGGCGTCATAGGTGTCGACGCAGTGGGAGTGTCAGCGAGCATGGAGGAGAAGCGCTCCCCCAGGCTGCGAATATAGGCGGCCTGGTGTATGTGCAGTGTCCTGCTCTGGCGGTCACGCTCAAGCTCCATGCCCACAAACACCTGAGCTGGACCCAAGTCCTTCATCTTGTATGTGGTATGCAACAGGGATTTAACTGATTGCACAGTAGTGGAGCTAGGTGACGCAATGAGGAGATCATCCACGTAGACCAAGACGGTCACGAGGGGCTGCGAGGGTGCACTTAGAAGGAGCGCAAGGTTGACAGTGCTACGAAGGTAGCCACCCTTCTCAAGGGTGGCCAAGATCTCCAACTTCCAGCAGCGAGGGGACTGCTTGAGCCCGTAGAGGGCTTTACGCAGCCGCCAGACCTTGTTCGTGCCATCTGTGAAGCCTGGGGGCTACACCATGTAGATCTCCTCATCAAGGCATCCGTGCAAAAATGCATTTTTGACGTCCATCTGCTCCAGTTCCCATTCCTGTTGGGCGACAAGGCTCAAAAGGGCTTGAGCGGTGGTGTAACGTCCCACAGGGACAAACGTCTCATCAAAACCGACACTAGGAACTTGGGAGTATCCCTTGGCGGTGAGTCGTGCCTTGTACCTGTCAATCGTGCCATCAGACTTCAGCTTGCGTTGAAGCACCCAACGGGCTGAAACTGCCTTGCGACGTGCCGGGTGATCAACAAGTTCAAAGACCTCATGCTCGGTCAAGGCTGTGAGCTCCTCCTGCATAGCCTTTTCCCAGAGGTCAACATTAGCTGCCTCTCTTGCGAGGTGCACAGTGGTAGGCTTTGCAGGGAGCGATGGAAGGCCGCTGGCTACAAAGCACGCATCGACATAGCAAGCGAGTGAGGCATCTAAAACAATGTGGAACTCATGAGCAACAAGTGCATAGCCCACTGGTAAGTGAGGGTGGACCACGCTTTCAGCAAGTACCAGTGTGTCAAGGCCAGTGGGTCTGGTAGTGGAGCCAGTTGCAGCAGGGGGTACACTAGAGCAGGTACGGCACTGAGAGGACTGTGTGACAGAGCGCTGTGGAAGTGGACAGAGTCGTCCTCCACGAGTGCAGGACTCAGATACGTCTGGAGACACATCCGTGACTGGCGGAGTGACAGTCTCACCAGGGACAACAGTCGGCTGCAGAACAGGATGAGGGGGAGACTCGACGAAAGCGCGTGGGGGTGACTGTGCCAGAGTGTCAGAAGAAAGTGGTTGAACACTAGGAGGATCAGACACAGACTCAGAGAATGAGAAAGAGGAAGACTCTATGGCAGGAGTGGATGAGGATGTAGTCGGGGTGCTGAGGAGTGTGTCAGGGTTGGGCATGTCAGGTGCATGAGAAGGATAGTCGGGAGAGGAAGGAGCCGAGTCAACAGGGGGTACCCCCACAAGACCGGAGGCTGGAGGAGACCCACCCCCCCAAAGCCGATGAAGCAAGGACAGATAGGAGGGTGGAGCGTCGCGAGACAGATCGCGAGGAAAGATATCCTCAAAGAAGAGGGCGTCACGAGACTCGACAACACGCGCGCGATCGGGGTCCCAGAAGCGACAGGCTTTGGACATGGTCGAGACCCCCAGAAAAGTGCAAAAGCGAGCATGCGGACTGAGTTTGCCGTCACGAAGATCCTCTGGGATCCAGACGGCAGCGATGCAGCCCAAGACACGAGCCAGGCGCAGGTCCTCACGACGGCCAAACCAGCGCTCAAACGGAGTGATATGATGTGGGAGGGGACCGTGCGGAACACGGTTCTAGACCCACGTCATGTAGGACATGGCTTCGAAGGAAAACAAGAGAGGAAGGTCGGAGGCACTGAGAAGAGTAAGCACGCCGTCGGCAAGTGTTCGGTTCCTGCGCTCACACCCACCAGTTTTATTTGGGTGTGTAGGGAGCGGTGGTTTTGACAGTCACACCATGAGAGGAGAGAAAATATGAGGTGGGACCAATGAATTCACCCCCACGGCCGCAACGAAAGACACAAAGACATCGACCACAGGCGACTTCAGCCTGGGGAAGCCAGGACTCAAGAGTGGAGCAACTGGTGCACGGTGAATTCGTTTGTTCTGAAGGACGCTCCACTAGTCAGTGATGCACTGTGAGGTGAATTCCCAGAGAGCACCGATGCCTGGGGGAGCGTCAACAGGCACAGGCTCAGCAAAAAATTGTTCGAGTTCAGAGGCCTTCACCTCTCTGAAGATTTCGGACAGCTCAGGGATGAGGCTGTTGAAAATGGAGAGGACAGCAGGAAGTTGGCCAGGAGCTGCTTTTCCAAGGTCATTCACAAGACAAAGGCTGGGGGCCCAGTAGGCATCCACAGTCTCGTCCACACGCATAGAGAGCGTGTTGAACTGTACTATGAGGATACTCTGTGCTGCGTTCCCAGTAACAGTTGTACGACGCTTAACAAGTGTATAGGCACGAACAGGGTCAGCAGGCGTGCGGCGAGCAATTTCAGTATTATACGACCCTATCTCATCAGTGGGATCATTGGGTCCAGCGCAAACAAGAGCATGAACAGCACGCACGGACTCAGAGTTAGTCGGTACAAAAGGAGGGTTAGTAGAGGGGTTGGGCACATGATACTACTCCCAAAGCTGCTCACCTTGTGCCCAAGCACTGAAATGAACCTCCCACGAAGCGAAGGAGAGGTTAGAGGTGAAATGTGGTGGTTCTGAGTCAAAGTCTGGCTTGCGCTGTGCGGGGTGTGCAAGGGCTTTGGTTGCAGTAGCGCCTGACGGTGCAGCAACATCAAGGAAGTTGGAAGGAAAAGAGCCAACGGTGTTGGATGCGGAAGTGGGAGATTTGGAGAATGCAGCAGTAATGTTAGCACCAGTAGTAGAGTGCAATGCACGATGCAAGCAATTGAGAATAAGATCAGCAATGTGATCGGCAAATGTCTCATGATCACCTTGTTCTATGCGCAGCTTTTCCTCTGCAACGCGCTGGGCAGCAAGGGCTTCTTGAAAATCAGCACGCTCTTTGTGTAGCTCTTCCTGTAGAGCAGCATACTGATCATCGTCGACTGGCATGGTGAGTATGAGTTACCTAAGAGAATTGTTGGCAGCGTTTCCCTTACCCAGTGGGCGTGGGAAAGAAGAGAGGGCGATGTTGGACATGATGAAGCTACACAGAGAGTGGAACGCAAGGGCATGGCCACAGGAGGAGGACAAGGGGGAAGAGAGAAAGGTTCTCAAGAAGGAGGAGACTAGAAGCTCACTACAACTAACGATGTAGGGAAAATAGCGGCGGCAACACAAACGCTACAGAAGCAGCGATGATAACCACTGAGGACGAGGTGGTGACAATGAGGCAAGCGACTCCAGCAAGGGCAGCGCCTGTGAGAGTGGAGACGGCAGCTGCAGCTGTGATCAGGGTGTGAACATGGTGGTTAAATGATGAAGATGCGGTTGCAGAGGAGACCTGAGAGGTGGAAGACTGGATGGAGACGACGGCGCTGGAGAGAGCAGTAGCAGCTGAGGTTGCTGCTGCTGCAACCGAGTTAGCTGCTGCTGTGAATTGATTGCAGAGGCTGCAGGAGAACCCTGATCGATGGCTGTACCAGTGTAGGCTTCAACTGCCCTGCCGGCAGCAGTGCTGGCAGGTGCACGTGCAGCACGTATTGTAGCAGCAAATGTGTAAGAAACTACAGCACTAGAGACAAGTGCTGCTTCCAGGGTAGTGAGGATATCAGGAGATCTTTGAGGTGTAGCAGTAGCCTGAGATGTAGTGGGAGACGTAGTGCAATGCGAGGTTGCCTCGGCTTGCCCTGTTGGGGCTGCTGGTGTAGCTGACGCCGTCGCACCTTGAGCAGCACTCTGTCTACGTGTTCTACTGGCAATGGGAGATCTTACTAGAGATGAGGGAAGACATTGCTTGCGTGGTGGTCCCATTGTGGGCAAGTTTTTCATGGTTGGCGAGTCGTCCAAGGTGGAAAAACAGTAGGCGGCGTACACAGTAGCATCCTCACATGCTTCGTCGTGCGCCGGGTTGTAATCCTCGCTGGAGTGGTAAAATGGGCTGTCCTGGCGGTGGCGACGACGCAACCACACTTCAAAACTCGCACCGTCTGCCTCTTCCTCCTGGTGGTCAATTTGTTTGTTCAGGGGTGTAAGTTCACACAAGCCCATTGGAGAGGTAGGAGCAGGCTCCGTGTTCACTGGAGAAGCCAGGGTGGCAGCTGAAGCCGCATCAAAGGCTGTTGCTGCTACTGCTGCTAGGATACGCTGAGAAACAGTGAGTGGTGGTCAGAGTGCCTCACTGCAGCAATGGTGCAGAGCCGCAGGGATGCGGATTTGCAGTGCTGTGATGATGCTCGGAGCAGAAAACCAGACTCAGGAGAAGTTGGCATCCAAGCGCTGCAGTGCAGCTGAGGAGTTGGCCCGCGGAGCTGTGGAGCTGCTTGAGATACGGCGGGCCGAGGCGGGGTTGGAGTGTCACCCGAAGCTCAGAATCTGCGGGGCTGTGGGACTGCTGAGAGGAAATGAGCTGTGGCCAGAGAGCCTAGGGGTTGCAGTGCTACTGAGCCGCGAAGATGCGGGTCTGCTGTGCAATGGTGCTGCTGTGGTGCCGATAACCGGGTCCAAAGGGAGTTGGCGTCACAGTGATGCAGAGTAGCAGGATAATGGATATGCGGGGCTACGGAGCTGCTTGAGTACGGCGGGCCGAGGCAAGAGTGTCGTGGCACGTGAAGCTTTGGGAATGCAAAGTGAAGAAGATTTGGTACCGAAGAGTCTAGTTCAGCGGAGTTGTGAGACAACCGGGCTTTGTGGCGACGAGTTGCTGCAAAGGTGAACACGAGAGTCACGGATACCCTTGCGCAACCGTGGATGTCACGTGTGCGTCACCACAAGGAACCATGGATCGATGGAACGGAGGGGGATCCCTCCTATTCTAACCCTAGTAGGTAGAGGCAACTAGTCTACACGCACTTGCCACCATGCAAGCTCCACACACACGGCAGCCATGGCAACGGGTGGGGTGAGCAGTTGGTGGAAAAACACTTGGATCGATTGCGATAGAAAAGTAACGAGGGTAAGTGACGAGCGAGCTCTTAGCCGCGGTTGACCGGGCCACCCACTCAAATAGCTCGAAGTGGGGCCCAGCCGCCACCCCGGGGTCGAACCGAACCGGTCGGCTAAAACACTGCCGTGGTCTCTCACACCTCAGAGTGACTGAGCGTGTGGCCCCGCAGGATTAGCAACCCAGGCAAGAACTAGACGACGAGCATAGCATGTAGAGCACATGAACCAGAACTCACATCGACCACAAGCATATGTGGAACATGCATCTCTTCAAGTAATCGCTCATTTTTCAGCCATCTTCTGGCTCATCACTAAATGTTGAGAGCAGAGAGAGATTCTCTTTGACAGAGCCAAGCATGATCGAGCCTAGCAATCTTACACCCGGCAGAGACGCCAATGATGCATGGCTGAATAGCTTCAGTTCTGCTCAGTCACCTGCAGGAATGGTGTGTGTGTACATGGATTGAGTCAAGAGGTCACTTGCATGTCTGACATAGAAACCAACATCTGGCAGATGCTGGTGGGTGGAGCCACCCCTCGTCGGTGCTCCAATGCAAGCTGGGTCCGCATTAGGGATCTGCATGAGCATGGACTTGGTCGAATGGTCACAGTAATCTGTACAAATAGACATGGAGGGCTCACATCACGACATGAGCAACAAGTAGTTGTAGGAGTCAGAGGACAGTGGTGTATTAGTAGCTGGTTGACCAGGCCACCCAGGCGAGATGCTCGACGTGGGGCCAGACCGCCAGCTTGAGATCAAACTGATTGAGAAACTGTTTGGAAACTTCCTAATGTTGGTTTTTTCACACATGTATCATTTGTACTCTGTTGTGCCCTCCTGGCTTGTGTACATTGGCGTGCAGATGACTGACGGTGAGACGGGATGCTCCTAGAGTATCGTCTGGTGGAGCCGGCGCACGCTGAGGCCTACACGCAGATTGCTGGAGCATCCTCTCTCCAACATGCTCAGCTCCATCGGCAGACCTCCTCGGCAGTCGTGCCGCCAGGAGTCACTATCGCTGCATATGGTGTCTGCATGCGTCCAGCACCGTGTCTGACTGCGCTGTTGTGTTCTTAGCGCCATGTTATGCCTAGGGTCCAAGTTTCATGATTTTTGGGCAATGTTGGTACCGGGCATTAGCGTAGACGCTGCCTGGGTTCGGGCAGCCGTAACTCCTCACTGCCATTTTTCTAGCTGATTCTGACCGCACGACAGCGTTTGCAGCATGCACATTACAATATGATATAGTTTTCAGGCAAAACGGACGACGCCCGGGTTTTGGGCTGTCGGCCGTCTGGCAGGGCTCACCGAGAAAATCCTGCTTGCCAGAAAAAAGGTCTATTTTCTGATTGGCTGGTTAGCTGAGTAACAAGCTCCACAGAGCTGGGGGGGAGCTAGAACGTGGAGGGGTCTCCCATTGCTGTTCATTCTCAGTTCTTGATCAGTCATTTCCAGTTTTCAGCTGTTGTCTGGAGCAAACTCTGGCGCGCGTAGTTCTGAGTAACAAACAGGAGAGCTCTCAGTCTTAGGCTCTGGTGCAGTAGACTGAGGGGGCAGCTTAAGCAACGAGTGTGGGTTCCCGCACGCATCACCAACAATGCTGCTGCCCCAATCTACTGCTATAGGAGAATTTGAAATTGGTATCAGAGCCAAAGCATAACAGAAGTTGCAGAACACCGACAAACAGGTATAGTCAACGCTGACGGTCCCCAGATCGCGTCCGTGTAGGAGAAATGCTACTAGATTTTTCTGGCAACATTGACCCTCTGGGTGGCGTCGTCAAAATACTCCGGACGTGAGGGAAATGCTGCTGAAATGTTTTCAACAGCACTGACCCCACGACGGTGGTAGCGTTGGTGGATGCGTAGCCGGCACGCGGGACCAATGCTAGAGCGACATTGACGTGAGTTGCGACGATACCAAAAAGTGACTGTGCTGGTAACAGTAGTAGAAGCAGCACATAGCAAGCAACAGCAAGCAACAAATAGCGAGTAGCAGCAGCAGCTAGCAGCATCCTCCATGAGCAGTAGCAGCGAGAAATGGCAACAGCCGACAACGGCACAACCAGCATGTAGTAGCAGCGAGCAACAGCAAAAGCAGCAGCCGGCAACAACAACATCAGCAGCGGGCATCTGTAGCAACTGGCAACGGTGGCAGTAGTGTACAGCAGTAGCGAGCAGTTGCAGCAGCCAACAGCAGCAGCATCAGCAACGAGTGGTAGCGAGAAGCAGCCAGAGCAGCAGCTATAGTAGTAGCAGTAGTAGCGGCTACTCGCAACTTGCTACTCGCAACGAGCAGCGAACAACAAGCAGCGAGCTCACAACTCGTAGGTCATAAATTGCTCATTGCTCGTAGCAAGCAGCTAGTACCAAGTGCGCTGCTTGTAACTCATAGCGAGTAGTGAGCAGGGACAAACAAAAACAAGAAAACAACACAAAAAATTTCCCATCCCTACAGGTGGTCCCGTAGGAGCAAGAGCAGCGGCAGCTACCACATCCGCTACAACAGCTGTAGCAGCACCAGCATAACACAGCAGCAGCAGCATGAGATGCAACAATAGTAGTAGCATCAGCAACACCATCAGCAGTAACAGTAACAACAGCACCAGTAGCACCAGTAGTAGCAGCAACATCGGTAGTAGCAGTAAGAGGAGTAGCAGCACCAGTAGCGACAATAGGAACAACAAGAGTAGCAGCAACAGTAGCAATAGTAGCAGCAACAACAACCATAACAGGAAGAGCAGTAGCAACAACAACAGCATCAAAAAGAACCTTTTGTTCCACCCGGGTATGCAAGCCCTGCGGTATCCTATGCCACGCAGTACTTGGTGCAGCAAAATACCTAGCGCTAATTGCAGATGGTGACGTCAGTCCTAGGCGGCACTCTGGGTGCCGGCCGAAGGCTGAAGGAGTTGGAAACCCCACCCCCGCCGCTTCAAGAAAACAAGAAGTTCTGGAGCTGGGAGCTCAGCTTCCGGATCCGGGTACAGGGCAAGGGCTTATGGCCCTACTATGTCCTGCCCTTCGACTCCACCCAGGCCGACCAGGTATATGACGCCGGTCGAGCCGCACATGGCCTTGTCCCTATTGCCCCTCCAGTTGCACGTCTCATCCTCGAGCCCTTCTTTGGTGGCCTCACCACTAGCGCAATCCCTGACCTCGCAGCAGCGTGGCACGTACTCACATGCCCTCATCATCTGTCCAGTGATGCCGAGACCAGCCGCCTGATCTGGGAGTTCAACTCCCTTCGCATGGGGGAGACCGAGACGGTCACCTCCTATTGACAACGTGCAGAGGACATCCTATGCCGCATTGGAGACGCAGCACCGTCCTCTCTCTCCGTGCTCATCACCATCAAGCGACGTGCCACCGACGCCTTCTTTGATGTCTTTGTCCACTACTCTCAGGAGGTCCTTGCCGTGATGGCTACCTAGGGTACCCTCATGCCTGGGGTATACAAGCTCTTCCTTTGCATTGAGGAGGCTTGTCAGGAGTCACACATCCATAGCACTGAGTCCTTCGCCTCTCGTGCCGTCGCCTTAGTGGCTGTTGTCGCCATAGCAGCAACATCGTATTCCGGCGCCTCCTCATCCGGCAAGGAGAAGCATAGGGGCAAGAAAGGCAAGGGCCCACAGCAGTATTCCAGTGGATACGGTGATGGAAGCCTTGTCTGCCACAACTCTGGCCAGCCAGAACACAGGTGGTACACGCGTCTGCTCCCGACTGACGAGGCTTGCGTTATTGCCACCATGTTCTGCTTGCGTGAGCGTCGCCTTGCCATCACTGCCATGACTATTGCTGCTCTTGCTGCATCCGTGCCGCTTGCGACGGCTCCATGGCAGTATCTTTCGTAGCCGTCTGTTCTTGCTCCTCCATCACTTGCGCCTTCCTCCTCCTTAGACTCCGGTGCCGTCACACCACTGTCGGTCTACTCCATCGGACCCCTCCACCCTCGAGTATCAATTAGAGCAGTTGAGCGCACTCCAGCACGGCCTTCCTCCCCCTCCTACCCAGGGAAGTGCGAGTTGCGTCGTTGCTAGTTCTACTACCCTACCCTAACGACATAGTTTGAGCTACAGTCGTGCCCTGGATCTTTTTCCACTCCATCCTTTGCCGTGCCCTTCCCACCTGCTTCTCTTCGTGATGATGTCGCCTGGCTTGATGACTTGCAGTCCCAATTGGCACCTTCCCACCACGTCCGCGTCGCTCGCCCACTGCCATGTGCCTGTAAGTGACCTGGTCACACCGGTCCAGGATCCGTCAAAGACCTGGATCATCGACTCCTGGGCCACACATCACATGATGGCCTCGCTCAAGGCCTTCAGTGTCATTGGTATCTTCACCGATGTCTCCGGGTTTCAGACGGGTTCTGGTTAGGTATTACCTGTTCGTGGTGTTGGCGTTGTTTGTTTCCGTGGTCCTGCTGGTGATGTCTTCATGATTGATGTCCTCTTTGTCCCTGGCCTTGAGATCAACTTCCTCTTTGTCACAGCCCTTGATTTCATGAGCATGGATGTTTTGCACTCTCGTGGTGTTGGCACTGTATTGTTGCATCCGTTAGGTCGTGTCGTCTTGCATGCCACTGCTTATGACAACTTGTGGCAAGTACCGTGCCTGTCCGCTTCTACCTTTGTCCCCTCCTCATCGGCCGACAGTGGCCACGTGTTTGTTACTAGCACACTCTCTCCATAGCACATACATATCCTTCATCGTCACGTCTGTCACGTCCACTCTGCCGCTGTCGACACCACGCTTTGCACGCAGCCAGCCACATGCCTTGATCCAGCCTCCTTTCCTTTGCCGTGTCCCATCAAGTGCATTGATTGTGCTCAGGGGAAGATGTAGTGTTCCACCTACCCCCTCTCTGCCCCTCGTGTGACCGTCCCGCCCCGCTTCGGTTCACTCTGATGTCATGGGTCTCCTCCCAATAGAGTCCGTGGAAGAGTAGGATTGTTACGTCCTTACAGTGACAAACGAATTCTCTTGCCATCGTGGGTCTTTTGCCTTCGGTAGAAGACCAACGTTGTTTCTACCATTCAGGATTGGCCTGTTTGTGATGAGCGCGAGTGTGGTCACCCCCTTTGCCGCTTCCGTTTTGATCACGGAGGTGAGTTGATGGAGACCACACTCTTCCTCGCCTCCTATGGCATCCATCATGAGATGTCAGTGCCTTACACGTGATCCCAGAATGACATCTCGGAGTGGTAGAACTGCACCATGGCTGATGCGTTCGCACTATACGGGTTGAGTCCTGACTCTCTGACGGCTTCTACTTCAAAACCATGACCTACATGACATGGGTCTGGAACCGGATTTCCCACAGACCCATTCCCTGTCAGTCCATAGCATACCAGGATAAGTGTAGAGAGCGAGCCGACCTCCGTCTGGCCCGCATCTAGGACTCTGTAGCCATCGTGTGGCTACCTGGCCCGCACGAGGGTAGCAAGCTTGAGCCTCGCGGCTGTTCGTGCACGTTCCTTGGCGTCTCGCATCAGTCCAAGGCATGGCGCTTCTGGGATCCCACCCGGCACTGCATCGTCGAGTCCCAGGATGCCCTCTTTGTTGAGAACCTGTTTCTCTGCGACCTCTTTTGCTCCGACGCGTCGATGTTCCTTCCGTCGCGCGAGGGAGTGGTGGGTCCGTCATCCGCCCAGCCGCGTCCGGGCATCCCATCGTTTACGCTCGCGGGTCCTTCTACGCCGGCTGCCTCGTCCGTGTCCGCTAGCCCCTCCGTGTCGACTGCCCCGTGCGTGTCCGCCAGCCCCTCGAGGCCGGCTGCCCTATCCGTGTCCTCCAGCCCCTTTGGGCCGGCTGGCCCGTCCGTGTCCGCCAGTCCCTCTGGGCTGGTTGCCCCGTCTGTGTCCGCCAGCCCCTGCGGGCCGGCTGCCGCGTCCGTGTCCGCCAGCCCCTCTGGGTCGGCTGTCCCGTCTGTATCCGCGAACCCCTCCAGGCCGGTTGCCTCGTCCACGTCTGCCAACTCCTTAGAGCCGGCTGCCCCGTCCGTGTCGGCGCGCTACACACGTGGTCCGGGGGGAGCCTTCGACCCAGGCCGATAGTGAGCACTCATGCCACCCTCTCACGCCCTCTCGCACCACGACCCCGTCACCCCACGAGGCTCCTTGCCTCTTGTTAGACCCACTGTCGCAGTTGTGAGTGGGGACCCCAGCACTAAGGCACTTGGCTTGGCCACGCTGTCATTCATCACTGAGCTACATCCAGGGTCAGCTGTGGGCTATGCCTTGCTCCATCAAGAACACCGGTATGCCATAACAGCCACGCTCACGCGTATGCCACCAGGGGCGCGGGATGCACATGCCCTTACTGTCCGCCCCACGGAGCGACCAGAGGACCCAACCACCCTACGTGAGGCTCAGGCGTGTTTGGGTGCAAGGCGCATGCGATGGTGCAGGCTGCACATCGACATGATAGCAAGCTGGAGCTGCGGGCAAAGACATATCTCTTCCTTGGTTATGAGAGCGCGCCTAAGGCATACCGGCTCTACGACATGCGCAAGGAGGAGGTAATCCACAGCCAAAACGTTGAGCTTGACGAGCAGCATAGCTACATCAGCAGCAACAAAGTGGGCGTGGTGGACTCTCCAAAGACTGGGGAGTCGTTCCAGCTCCTTGACTACAAGAAGGAGCCGGCGGACGCTGAATTTGAGGATCCAGCATGAGAGCACAACGGTGCACCAGTGGTTACAGCCGACGTGAAAGACTCCAATGAAGATCAAGCTGATGAGGAGATCCACCGGAAGGATCTGGCGGATAAGGCTCAAAGGATGCCAATGTGCGCACTCATGGCGGAGTACGCATCGGGCGTCGGTGGAAAATCCACTGGACGTACCATTTTTTTGGACGATGTTTTGCAAGAGCGGGAGAGATCCTTAGGAAGTTGTCTCGTTGATGATTCACCGGAGCATGCAGAGTTGGAGGGATTGCTGCAGAGCGACGATGCGCCAGCAAAACTGCCGCACCGCATCGAGAGGAAGGCAGAAGGCGGGGAAGCGCTTCGACGCAAGCATAGGTCAATGGATCGGCATGACGTGGTGCATGCTGGCTGCATCAACGGAGCCCACTACTGAGTAAGAGGCACTTGTACAGCCCAAAGGGAATTAACGGGACACATCCATCAAATCGGAGTTGGTGTCCATCGCGAAAAATGATATGTGGGAGCTGATTGACAAGCCGAAAGATGCCAAGGTCATCGGCTCAAAGTGGGTCTTCAAGATCAAGTTCACAAAGGAAGGTATGGTTGAAAAATACAAGACATGGCTGGTGGCAAAGTGATACACATAGCGTAAGGGCAAGCACTACAATGAGATGTCTTCCGTTGCCAAGTTCAGAAGCATCCGAGTGTTCCTTGTAGTGGCGGCCATGAAGGACATGGAACTCCACCAAACGGATGTCAAGACGACCTCCCTCAATGGCATCATGACAAAGTGCTCTACATGGAGGTGCCAAAGGGGTTGGAGGCGCCGGAGGGCAAGGTGTGTAAGCTACAAAAGTCCATGTATGTCCTAGAATCATCACCCAGATGCTGGTACCAACGGATGGACAGCTTCATGGCACTACTCAGCTTGAAGCCTGCGATTCGGATCGCAGCGTGAATGTGCAACACAAAAAACAGCTCCATCAGATCGACACACTCTATGTGGATGACTTGATTTTGTGCTCGATGGATCTGCCGAGACTACAACGGCTGAAAGAGCAACTGAGTAGCACATTCCAGGTGTCAGACATGGGGGAGCTGGATTACTACCTCGGGTGAGCATCACGCGGAACCAGAGGGGGCACACGCTTGAGCTGGGACAAGCCAAATACATGGCCGAGGTGCTGAAGCGGTACGACATGGACTGAAAACCAGTTGGCAGTCCGGTCTCCACGACCTGTGAACTGAGTGTGGCAATGGCGTTGTAAACAAAAGAAGAGCGGGAGGATATGACAGAGATGCCCTAAAAATCGGTGGTGGGCACCCTCATGTACTCCATGGCGGCGACAGGACCGGACCTGGCCTACACGATGGGCCAAGTGAGCAGGTACGTGGCCAATCCAGGGCCACTACACTGGCAGGCGGTCAAGCGCATCCTCCGCTACCTGCACGCAACGTGACATGCATGCCTGAGGTTCAACAGCAAGGGGCGGATGGACCCCTTGCGTCTGGTCTGCTGTACGGATGCAGACTAGGCTAGCAATTTGGACAAGCGGAAGTCCACATCCGGTTACGTGTTCTTCCTTGAAATTGTCTCGTGGTACAGCAGGAAGCAGGACTACGTCGCCACCTCCATAGTGGAAGCAGAGTACATTGCACTGGTCGAGGCAGTCAAGGAGATGGTGTGGCTCTGTAGGTTGCTGGGGGAACTGGGCGTGCCGCAGTAGGAACCTACGGTGGTGTAAGAGGACAACACTGTCAGGATGAGATCCACGTGGTGCGGTCCCAACGTTTGTCTGATCACCTCTAGTGGTTCACGTCTACTGTTTTGGGCGAATCTGAGACTGAGCGTGAGCTTTCTGGTCGCCTCACGCTATGTGAGCAGGAATTTAGAGACAGTCAGTTTGCGAAGGGAATAACGTCATTTTGCGTTAGTTTTTTTTTAACATGGACATGATCACAACATTTATAGGGCTAGTCATGAGCTTTCCAACGCACCAAACTGCACGCAATTCGGCCAAGCGTAGCTCAAGTTATGCTTGCCGAAGCGTAGGTCTCACCCACCACAGAAGCTTGACGCCGCCACTCGCCGTGGCGCCTTCATTCACGTGCGAAGCGCCTTTCCCAAGGCGCATATCCCATTGCACATGGTGTGGGGGTCCCCTGCACTGTTTCCACGCACCCTACCCACTTTTGGGTCGTGTTTGGTGATGGGGTGTGACGAGGTTCGAAACCTGTCCGCGGACCTGCAGTCAAAATTTTGACCAAGTCCCCGAGTAACAAAACGTATTACTGAGTTTCGGACGTCGAGCCAGGATTTTGGCAAAGTCCCTTAGTAACAACCTGCACTACTGGATCAGGTGGATGATACACCTGATCAGGCGGATCATCCACCGGACGCCTCGGCAGGCCTATCGGAGCATTTTCTCCACATGGTATTTTTGTTACTCGGTCCGGTCGATTATCGACCGGATTTCGAGTCGCAGCCGGCTCCCAGAGCCGCTGCGCATACCCCAACTTTGGAAAGCCATATCTCCCTCTATTCTTGTCCGATTCCGGCGAAACAACTTCCACCGGATTCAGCGACTTGTCAACTTTTAGGGGCAATCCTCCATTTTAGAATCCGAGCAAACTTCGAGTCTTCAGATCCGCCAGAGCGGAGTTTCCATTTTCTGGCGGCTCGTCAGCGCCTCCTGGCGCCGCACTTGGGCATGCGGAGGGGCAATTTTTCAACAAACACCGGCCCCATCTTGCCAACCTGCAATACGATGCACCACAGGAGGACGAAGCACATCGACGTGCATTATCACTACGCACGGGACAAGGTTAAAAAGTGGCAGGTCGTGATGCAGCACTACAGCATGGACAACATGCTTGCGGATTGCTTGACCAAAGCACAACCCGCGGACCGGCACCCATTGAGCGTGGCCGGGCTTGGGATGACCAGCTATGATGGGCTAGAGGATGCAATGGAACATGAGTGTGAGAAAGCAAGAGCAGCGGGCATGGCAGGTGGAAGGGGGAGAATGTTGAAGATTTGCCCCTCTGCATGCCCAACAGTGGCGCCTGGAGGCACCTGCAATCCGCCAAAGAGAGGAAAATACTCACAGCTGGATCTAACAGCTTGAGGATTGTTTGGTCCCTAAAATGGAGGATTTTCCCTCAAAGTGGACGATTCGCTGAATCCGGTGGAAGTTGTTTGACCGGAATTGGACAAGCAAAATGGGAAATATGGACTTCCAAAGTTGGGATGTGCGCGGCGGCTCTGAGAGTTGGCTGCAATTGGACTGCTGGTGAATAATTGCCCGGAATGAGTAAGAAATGTCCATCTGGGAAATTTGCTCCGAAAGACTGCTGAGGCATCCAGTGGATAACATCCACCAGATCCAGCAGTACAAGTTGTTACGGAGGGACTTAGCCAAAATCCTGGCTCGGAGTCCGAAACTCAGAAGTACGTTTTGTTACTCGGGGACAGTCAAATTCCGACTGCAGGTCCGCGGACAGGTTTCAAACCACATCAAACCCCATCACCAAACTCAATGATTAACTCATGAAAACACATTCCAAAGGTGCAAGGGACACTGCCACTATGTGTAGGGACAGCTGCGCCATCGGAAAGACACTTTGATGGGTCCTTGATGTGTGAGGGTGCCTCGGCGGGCAACATGGTGCATGTTGCCAACTGAGCGGCTGGATTGGGGTGCCGCACTTCAAATGATGTAGCGGGAGCTATGGTAATCCAAATTGCACACAATTTGGTGCGTTGGAGAGCTCATGAATTGCCCTATAAATCTTCAGTTTATGGCTATGTTAAAAAAATAACGCAAAATATCGTTATTCACTTCACAAAAGTGACTGTCTCACAAATCTGTCCAATTCCTACAAACATAGCGTCAGTCGACCAGAAAGCTCACGCTTTGACTCAGAACTCACGCAAAAGAAGCCGTGAATAAAGAAGACCAGTCAGGCCACGTTGAGACTGCCACCACACAGTTGTCTGATAGTAACCAAGCACACTATGTTGAAAAAGACGACTAAGCTCTCATACGCAACTGGGCATGATGTTGTATGCACCACTCCTACACTCGGCTGAAACGCAAGTGGTGCATGGTCCATCGTATGTGCGCCTTGAGCTTTACTTTAGTTTAATCACCTGCAGTGATAGCGTATGTGTGTGTGAACAGAGTCAAGAAATCACTTGCGCGTCCTACACCCATTACCAACAATACTTAATGAATTTAGTAACGAGTTAAGAGATCAACACAGGGCAAGAGCAACATAGTCAGCTCTCATCCTCAGTACAGCAGAGAATTTCAGAAATTCCAAAGGGCACACTCCTCCGAGGGAGTAGAAACGGACACATCGTTTCTGTAAAACAACATGCATCATGCTAGCTATGCCCTGATGCACATACGCACACGACAATACACAAAGCCAAAATGCTAACGAGCGCAATGTGTTGCGCTAGCGTCTCCACTGCTACATGCTTCCACAAATTGCTCTTCCCATCAGCCAACGTACGTCACCTCCAGCCCAAACACATGGCTGCTAACTGTCACACAAACACAGCCAATGGTCACGACCATGGGCTGTTTGAAGACAATCGATCAGCTCAGAATACTCCTCATTGTTGAGGGATCATTCTATTTGAGAAAAAAAAGTGGACACGATCTTTATCGGCCATGTGGATCAAACGGTTGGGGTTTGTCATATCTTGCGATGGATGTATTGGAGTATTATCTCCTCATCTTTGTGCAGCTCCCGGGACAAAAACATGGGTGCGAGATCGTCTTCCTTGCTTCTTTCGTTCCATATCTCGTGAAATACGAGGCATGGAACTGAGAAAAAACCATGTATCAGAAGTGCCAAAGACATAACCGTACAAGCACTATAAGCTTCCATTTGGTAGACGTGCATCACGCGCCGGAAGAACGGAAGCAAGGTTGGCGAGGTTGTCCCTGTATTAATTCTCAAAAGAGGTCAATCATCGAAAGTGAATCCGTGCCAATTAAGTCGATCAAACGATCGAGAAAAATCTTGCTCTATTAGATCATACGATCCTACGAACCACGACTAAGCATGTTTACAAAGAGACATGTGTTTTTGTCATTTATATGTGCAATACCTGTATACAAGTCATGTTCTCGAATGCTTGTACGGAGAAATGATATATTCTAGTGCATACGATATGTTTGGTGATTAAGTACTGCATGTTAAGGTTGACGAACTGCCATGGGATAGGACAATCTAAATGTGTCACGCGTTAGCAAAAAACAGGTACCTTGCGAGCTCAATTGCTACAACGATAGAAACAAGACCTTGCCTAGCGCTAGCTATCGCCACTTGAAGAAAAGGGGCCGACATCGTCGGCCTCGCTTCCTTCAGTCTGACGTCTGATGTCGTGTACAATTTGCAACGTGCAGTTTTGTTTTTTCTTTCGCGTAGTGTGCAAAATGGTGAGTGGACCACCACTCGACCATACTCGAGCACATCTATCCATGTCGGCAGGCAAACCCCACCAGCTAAATGCAAGAACGAGCTCAATGTTGCGAACTAGGCACGATGTGGAGAAGGCATCGGATGGAAACTTCCAAATAAGCACCCAAGCCAATACTAGCTGCGAAAGGCGACCATATTGTTCAATGTTTTGGCAAGAAAAGAAAAAAATGAGAAACTTTCTGGAACCTTCCTAACCACTTGACACTTATTTAAGCGTCAGTGCTAAGTCAGTATGTGATGATAATCACAAGGCATGCAAGAAACTGCAAGGTTCTGGGTAGAGACATGTATAGAGTGTCAGGAAGCTCAAAATGAATATAATTGCAGAGAGAGAATGACAGCTGAGCAACAACCAGCCCAAATAGTTGCTGACTACCTACAGTCGCTAGGGGCGGCGGTATTTTTGTACCAGCTCAAAATGACCTAAAACCACAGTTTTGGCCGCAAATCACTGCTTGGGTGTAAAGATCACGCGCCGTCTACACCAGAATGTGCAGACAAATGAGCTCTACGCAACAAACCCATGCAAGGTGGGTTTGTATCATCCAGACATGGATAGCAAACAAAACAAGGAAACCAACCAAAATGGCCTGTCCACCAAGAAGTTCTAGAGGACTCTGAACTGCATTCAGAGCACCCATAAATGTACGAGTGCATTACCAAGACGTCAGCGTGTGCTTTCCACAACAGGAAGCACACCAAAGTTGGAGGTCTTCTCAAAGCACTGGTACAGGCTACCGAGTGCGTGGATCTCGACCACCGAGAATAATCCAACAGCAGCAGACCAGCCAGTCAGGCTCTAGAGACGCATCATCTGCGTCACACTTGTCATGTCGTAGGTGCTGGATAAGTCCCTGAACGATCCGGAGTCCCGTCGGGTTGTCACGATCTCTAGTACGGCCGCCGCTCACCATGAGATCCGTGTGCACCTGTAGTTGCCACGGCCATGGCTCGTGACGGGTGGAAGCTACACACACCAACACTCCCCTTGGCTAACACATACATCAACACCACGATGGCTGAGCAAAGGCAGGCGACGACGATGCATGAAACAATATCAAAAGGTTTCCTCGTGATACTGACACAACCCACCAAGTGTTCAGCATCAACCATGCACAGACATTACACATCATGCAACGAATACAGAGCAACTGGGTCTCCTCGTGACCCCGGAACATGTCTTTGGGTGTCCGGGTCTCGACCACACCTGCACGCATGCATGAAGCATCCATAACACACGGAGGAATTGGACCTACACATCACACCAGTCCAACTTACCAGGTGCGCAGGTCTCAGCCAACATAACCTCGACCGGAACAAAGTGTGTCAGGCCAAAGCTCACAAACCAACACTTAACCTGGGCTGCAGGGCCTGACAATGCATCAACACTGATGGTGGTTTCAAGGTGTTTGGTTTCCTTGTTACACCGGTACAAACCACCAAGTGTGCGGGTCGCAACCATCTACACCTCTACCCATGTAGTCCACATAGTAAAACTCCCCCTGTATAGCAGAGGCTAAGAGCAGGTGTAGAGCTGACAGACGTGCACAACATATCTCCTGTGGAGGGAGCACGGATCCCCCATGGGCACATATCATATCGCAGCAATTGCAAGGGTGAGAACGCTGCTGATGAGACGTGCGCGTACATGGCCTCACCCGACAGCGTCGTCGACACTGTCGTCATTGTCGCTGTCGTCACCTAGGACTACGAGTGGTGTAGTGCTGAGGGCCTCCTCTAACTACATCACCTACCATATGGCCACCAACTACTGAGTTGCATATCGTCGCATAGCCTTCGTAGCATCAAGGCGCGTGTGTAGCTCGACGAGCTCTGACGTGGCTGCTGACCTGTGAGCTGCATTTGCGGCATGTAGGCGATTAGTCACAACACAGACCTGAAGGTGGACCTCCGCCGCGTGCATGTCAGTACGAACCATGACCTCCTCCAGCCTCGCGGCCTCGTCACGCAGGAAGGAGTGAAGCCTCGCCTGCTCGTCACACAGATTGACGTCCTCTGTGTCAGTCGTCGAATCAAGTGCTCCCTGGCCACGACCTGCTGTCAGTGCCTGGGCACATGACAATGAATCGCCACGTAAACTGTATGGGGCTCTAGGAACGGCTGCTGCGAGGGTACTGGCTGCTTCTGACACACCGCTCGCTCGTCAGCTATTATCCGGTCATCAGCATCTGTGGGTACATCTGCATTTGCAGCGTCATCGTGGTCATCAAATGTGCGCTCAGTGCTATGGTGCTCCTCCCGACCCCTAGTGGGTAGCCCATCATCTAATAGCTGCTAGAGGTTTGCCCGTCCCAAATGTGTACCCTATGGAGATCCCTTTACTGCCTTGAGATGTGTGTGTACATCCTCCAAGCACTCGTCGGCAGCATGTCGTACCCGAACAACCGTGGTGTCCCAATGGCTCCTGAGATCCTGGAACTCGGCCACATAATCCTGCACAGGCGCATCCACTCAAGCCATATACCTCCTGTGCATCCACTGTAGAGTGTAGATGCTCATGCACAAGAACTGTAGCTTGAACTTCTGTAACAATGTCGTTGGCTGAAATCGCCGTGGTGGTAAAGGGAGCCATGAGCCGGAGGTCAGCAGCTCGCCATGCGCTGTCTATGGGAGCCACACCTACATGATAGATAGGTACAAGATCATGTGATGTTGCCACATGTCGCACACGCAGACTTCTTCTGTCACCCAGGGGCCATCTCGTGCACGTGCCGCGGCTTCTGAAAATACGACACTCGGCCTCTACGTCTGCCTCCAACTTCGTGTCTGACCACTCCACATCGGACAACTTGTCCTCATAGAGGAAGCCTGCCTCGTCCTGGCAGTTGATCACACACTCCCGCTGTCCAGCACTATCTGTCAGATTCACTTGGGCGTTTGCGATGGGTCGAGCATCAGCATCTGTATCATCTGCTCCTCCTAGTGCTACTCTTGGCACCATGCCGGCTGTATCCATACCAGATAATACGGAAGTGCACACGTTGTCAGGCATAGCTCCTGCATCGACCATCGTCATGTGATCCGCCAAGGCATCAAGTATCTCCATCTCCATTTCCGACTCTAATTAAGCAACAGACCAATCCTCCTGAGATGAAGGGTCTCCATCAGGGCGGACGTCTTCCCCCACTGAACTCTTCGCTAACTGAGCCGGTTGTGTAGTGTCATCCTCCTCAGCCATCTTGCGCTCCATAGTAGTTTCCTCACGAATGCAGAGCTTCATCGCAGTCGTCGGTGGAAAATCCATCCCCTCCACAACTGACACCCCGGCAGGAGCTGTGGGGACTTGGTAGACCAAGCCGAGGACAGGGGACGAGGGGGTCTCGTCACATGTGACTCCTCCCACAGCCGTATCTGGTGGTGCTGCCTACGCATGACGTACAAGACGAGCAGCTTGCCGACATGCAGGACGAGTGCAAACGTGAGTGGTAACACCAAGGGTTGAGGGTGAACCTGTCGGTATGACACCAACAGCCTTCAGAACGGAGTGGAGGGCAACGGATGTAGATGATAGTTCTGGTATATTGGCATCGTCGGAGGATGGGATGCAGGATCCGGAGGATGATGGAGATGAAGTCCAAGGTTGCATCATTGGTAGGATGGTTTCTTGCTGGAAAGTCACGTGGTCAATGAGCTTCTGAACCATGTGCTTGAGGTTCCGGACCTCCATGTGTAGGGCGGTCATATCTCCACGCAGAAGTGAAGTGGCATCACGCGGTGACGTATCAACCAAAGGAGGAGGTGGGGAGGATCGTGCCCAAGAGGGATGCTACCTAGAAGGGCGTTGTTGGCACCGGCAACAACCATGCTGCCTATCTTGATAGTAGTAGCACGAAAGCCCTGAAGACAAGTGGGGCGCGTACCACGGCTGCATCGGCCACTATGCCTGTGGCGGCTGCCACGGGTGAGGCTCAGGCACAGGCCACGGCGCTGGCAACGCCCATGGCCACGCTGCATAGCTCATGACGAGAGCCTAACGTGGGTGATAGTGCTGCACACTGGATCCCGGTGGCACAAAGCACCATGTCGAGGGATATGAAAGTAGCAACATCTCTCAGACAGGTTGCGATGTCATCAATCATGGCCACAAGCTCAGTCGTAGTGTGTTGTTACAGTGTTGCACTACCGCCACACGGTGGCGATGGCATAATTATCACAATGTCCGACCTCAAGTCACCTTTTATGTCGCTGATGCTGCACCGGTTGTCGTCGTCAGTAGACTACTGTGGCCTGAAACCACCTTCGCTGCTGCTCCTACTGCTACGACTCTTGCGGTAGCTGCTACTATGATTTCTTTTTTGTTTTTCTTTTTTGTCTTTTTTTTTTCACCAAATGGTTGACGCGAGTAGGATGTCCCTTCTTGGGGTCTTTCTCAAATTTCCCACTCGAGGACCCCCCTATCCTCCTCTCTTTTTTTTTCTGTCTAGCTCTACCCTCGCCTCGAGCGAGCTAGTTGAGCAAGCTCGCTTGGCGAGCTCGTCGAGCGAGCTCGCTTGGCGAACTCGTCGATCGGCGAGCTCGCGACCAGCTAGCAGCTTCGCGCTACTTGCTCACAACGTGAAGCTGTATTGTACCTTTGCGCTACGAGTAAGAAGCAATAGTGGCTGCTGTCATTACAACTGCCACTGTTGCACGCTCTGCTGCTGCTGCTCCTGCTACGGGCGTGAGCAGCTGCGGCCGCGCGATGTGGCTGCCATCCGCCGTCGCTGCTGCCGCTAAGCCTACTAATTGCTGCCATTGCTGCTGCAGCTGCTTGCCACTGGCGCCAGTGTTACAACTTCTCGCTGCCGCCGCTGCTCCTACAGCTGTTGCTAATGAGGCTATTGCCCTCCCCCGCTATTGTTGTAGCTGCCACTGCTACTGTTTGTTGCTCCTGCCGCGCCTACTGTTGCTGGGCGCTGCTGCTTGTAGCTTGGTTGCTGCTACAGCAACTGCTGATGCCACAGCTTTTGCTGATGCTATAGGTGTGGCCTCTGAAGCTGCTGCTACCTCTGCCGCGGTCACTACAGCTGCTATAGCTCCTGCTGCATCTACAACAGCTGCTAATGCAAGCTGCTAATGCTGCTCTGAGGTGCTGCAGCGGGCTGTTGGACGCAATTGTTGCAGACTGCTACTACTGCAGGCTGATGCTACTCTTACAGGCTGCTGCTGCTGCTGCTGCTGTGGGGTGCTACAACGGAATGATGTTGCAGCTACTACTCACCGAGAGAGCAGCTCAAGCAGCAGCTACTGCCACCAGTGCTGCTGCACCTGCCTTGCCACTGCTGTTGTAGCTGCTAGCTGCCGCTGCTGCTACGACTATTGTTGCTTGTGACTGCCACAACTGTCTCCGCCGTCTCCATCGCGCCGCTGCAATGTAGTTGGGATGGGCCCTTCCAGGATTTTCCGTTACTGCTATGGGTGGTTACTGCTGCTGCCACTCACTGCTGCTACTACTACGTCTTTGCTGCATAGTATAATGAGTTGTGGCTTGTTTGCCATGCTACCATGAAAATCCTCTGGGAACCTTCCTAACCGCTTGGTACTTAACTGAGCGTCAGCGCTTAGTGAGTATGTGATGGAAGTCACAAGTCATGCACAAAATTACAAGGGTCTGGGTAGGGACACGTAGAGAGTGTCAGGAAGCTTAGAAAGAAGATGATTGCAGAGAGAGAATGACAACCGAGCAACAACCAGCCTAAATAGTTGCTGGCCGCCTAGAGTCGCTAGGGGTGACGGCATTTTCGTACCTGTTCAAACTAGCCTAAAACCACAGTTCTGGCCGTAACTCACTTCTTAAGTGTCAGAATCACACGTTTTCTACATGAGAATGTGCAAAATGATGAGCTTTATGCAACAGACCCACGCAAGTTGAGTTTGCATCATCTTGACATTGTTGGTTTGTGAATCACAGACGTGTCTTGACCTCTGGCCTCGCTGCACATCCATGTCACTGATGCAGGTGACTGATGCTGGAGTGACACTGGCGCCGGCACCACAGCGTCCCTCGTGGTGACACGTGCACAAGGGACGGAGCCATGAAAATTATCATGATGGCTCATGACAGAAATACTTCATAGACACATATTTCTCGTTGCATTAACACTAGGTTTCCTAGTGCCACTGTTTTGATAAGGGGGGGGGGGTGAGCACCAGGGTTCATGACACGTAGGTTGTCTTGGCGGAATTCTGTCTCCTACTGGTTCATGGGATAAATCCGCCAGCAGGGTCGAGGTCGAGATCGAGGCTCCTCTGTGTCTCGTAGTGCGAGCGAGGAGGAGCTCGCCGCTCCCGCTCGTCACTATCTCTCTCGCCCGCTAGCAGGGCTGTCACTCGTGACTCGTTCTTTGCAACTCTCACTCTCGCATGGAACTGCACACATGGTGCTCAACCTTTCTTGGTTCCCACCCCATTGCTCCATTCTCTCCTCACACCATAGCTCACCATCCACT